>JALJCO010014097.1:0-20609 GCA_023101725.1 Atherinomorus stipes
CTACATTGACCTCAGTCATGACGGACTTCCTCAGCTATGTTATTGGCGCCATGCCTTCAAAATGATGAGAATAAAATCTTTTGACATGGACAACGTCGAAATTTCTTAATTGAAGGGTTACTGCTTGTAGAAGAGCAGCGAAAGAAGTCTCTGCTATCAGACATCGCATTTGCATGTGAACGCAGCATGGAGGCCGGTGTCAGGATGAAACACAGTGCAGCCAGAACGTGGCGCACACAGACCTTATGTGAATCAGCCATAAGGTAGCTTTAATTGTGGGATCAGAAACTTATTAAAACAGGATAAAGTGTTTTTTAGTTGCTTCGGTTCTTTATCAAATCAAACCACCTGAGATGTCTACAGTGTCAAACTCAGCCTCGTTTAATGAGAAAATAGTCCAGACTTTTAATATGGCATGGTCCTGGATATAATCACCCATGGGTTCATCAAGCTGCAGCTAAAAGCAGCCTTACATTTCAAATAACAAACAAGACTGGTGAGTGAAAATAAAACTATTGGCTATTAGGTTGCTGATTAAGTTGTTGAGATTATATTACACTGGCTACAAGTTTTGCTTTCTGTTTCACTTGCAAGCGCATTTATTGCTTGGTGTCATATTATGAATGATTCCTATTGTGACTAATTTATTACCAATTTTGTTTCTTCAAATAATTTTTTAAATGGATCATGTTGTATTTCTTAATTTTGTGGTGAGTTCATTCATTCAGTTTATAAAATAATAAGCCACAAATTCCACTAATAATGGCAAAATAATTATGCTCATATATCTTGTCATCTTGTATGGCCTTCACTAAGCACCCACCAGTAAAAATGTAGATCGGCGCCTATGGTATGTGGTATGGTTCTGAAATGACAAAGAATAAAATATACATACTTCAGTGCTGAGTTGTATTAACACAGTCCTGACAGTAACATAAAATCACCTGCATCTCAGGCTGGCTCTATTTAAGATTAATTGGTTTAGTATAACACAGCAGCTTCAGCATGTGCAAATACAATAAACTTACACATATGGACCAACAATATCACACACTAACACACTAATTACAGGCCCAGTGCTCAAAGAGTAATAACTAGGGATGTTCTGCTCGAGCCCGTCTGCTCGACTTCGCCTCGATCTTATGAACCAGAAGTGTTGCTAGCGCTGTTTTGGTGGAAATCTCAGCATACCGAGAGCCACGTGACCACACTAACCAAGGCCTTGTTACGTCATCCGCGAGTGTTGAGCTGAAATCTTGAAGGGACTGGGTTTATTAACCTGTCAGTGCTTAATACAGGTTCCAATCGCTTGGGAATTTATTGAAAAATGCTTAATTTATCACAGAGGATAATTCCAAGATATTAACCACAGAGGAAACACTAACAGAAGGTTGACAACGTATCTTTTATTATACGTCGAGTCAGAGACAAGACAGCTCCAGGCAGCGCTTCCCTCAGCTGCAGTACACATTCTTAGGGATGGTGAAAACAAAGCTACGTGAGACAATGAGACATTTTGACATTGCTGCCAAGAGATCGACACGAAGTCTTGAGACATTTGAGACAGTCAGCATGAGCTCCATCTGCCGGCTGTGGATGTGTCCTGGCAGCATGCTGACACTTCCACCAAAACAGCAACATTTCCGGTTCATAAGATCGAGGCGGAGTCGAGCATACGGGCTCGAGCATAACACCCCTGCACATCCACAGACAGCAGATGGAGCTCATGATGACCATTTCAAATGTCTCAAGACTTCGTGTCGATCTCTTGGCAGCTGTGTCAAAATGTTTCATTGTCTCATGAGGCTTCGTTTTCACCATCCCTAGTAATAACTGGTGCATTTAACCAAACTGCATCATATATAACCAACTAACTGTGGCTCAAGCACCCATACAATGCTTCTCTGTTGCCTGCTCCATGCAGTATAACTCAAGTGTATCTATCTGCGGCTTGTAACCCAAGGAGCGTGTCCTATTATGGGCGTGCCCTATAGTGGGCGTGTCGCGTAGTGGGTGGGTCTTGTTAGGTTTAGGGGAAGGGTCAGGGGTAGGGTTAGATTTTACCGTGCTCTCATAGGCCTGGTGGGCGTGTTGTCGAGTGATGCCCACTCTATGACACGCCTCTGTCTTGCGAGCCGCAGATAGACCCTTTTCGTATAACAAGCATATTTCACAAGATGGCCGAACAAGGACCCCAAACGCCCCAATACCCGTTTAGCTGTCCTTAGTTGTGCCTGTCTCAAAGTCCAATAACACTGCCCTCTAGGGGGAATTCAGAACAGATACAGGTTCTACCCCAAAAATTAGAATATCCGGAAAAAGTTCATGTATTTCTGTAATTCAACTTAAAAGGTGCAATTTCCATATTGTATAGACTGATCCGGCCAAACGTCACAACTAGACCGTCCGCCATTGCAACAGGGGCGTTTCTGTACATGTGTAATTAGAACAGATGAGAATCTGACTTTTTCTTAACAAGATGGAGGAAATCTGGAAGGACGTCACATTCCTGGTTGTTGGAACATCAGAGGAAAACTTAAATGTGGTAATAAGTGAATAAGAAGATCATGGACATTTATTTCATGAAGATTTCTGCCGCCTGTGACAAAACGGGACACTGCTCCGTCCACTGTGTATCAGTGTGTTCGTATCGGGAGGAATATCGGACACACAGAGCAGAGGAGGAATAACTTGCTGCCACAGCAGAGAAAATATTGGATTTAATCCCCAACAACAAAAACACGGTAAATTTTGGTGAACACTCATTAATCTGACACTTTATTTCACGTATCTATGCTCCCAAAAATGACGCACCGCATAACGTTATCATGCTAGCTAATGCTAACAGAGACAGCTGTGGTGTTGCTGAGAGTTAATGAATAATCTGGGAGATATTGTGAAATATAACGTTATTGGTTCTGATCAGGGCAACGTTGGGACCAGAAAATAAAAACAGTTCAGTCAGAAACAAAAGCGGATCAGGAAGACGGTATCCTGCAGCCTTTAGTTTCATCTGCAGGACATGTGAAGCTACGTGGTCTGTACAGTTCTTAAACAATACCAAAAGACAAATATATGAGAAAATAGAAAAGTAACCACCTTTGAAAGAGTTTAGTTTTTTAAACTTTGATAAGTAATCACGAAATGTGTGTGTTACTCCAGTGTGGCTTGTCATTAAAGCCAGTTTCCAGAGATGAATAATAGTTTAAAGGATAAGTTTCTTTTTTTCAATCTGGACCTTATTTCTAGGAGTTCATACATACATTTACTCACCGGTGAAGTTTTAGCATTACTTTGAGTCCTTCGGAGGATATAACTTGATTCAATTGAATTACTGGATGCACCCAGTAATTCAGCATTACTGGCTGCATCCAGTAATAATGGCGGGGAGATGGGGCGCAGCGACTATATAAGACATTATCTGCACCAAAACAACTTTATTTCATCAATGCTTCAAGTAGAATGAATGAACGAAATGAGTACTATTGTTGCGTGAGTTCAGAGTTTCGCAAATTGGTTTTTTTGTTGTTGTCTCAGCAGTGAGCTGCTCTTCTCAGCAGAGCTATGGAAGCATGCATCGTTAATGACTCCCGAAAAGTGTGTAGAACTACCAGGATAACAAACGGACAAGCTACATCTGGACTCACAGCACAATAGTACTCGTTCGTTTTTTCATTGTACTTAGAGTATTGGCCGAAAATCAAGGAGTTTTATGACAAATAATGTCTTATATAGTCGCTGCCCCGTCTCCGCCATTTTCACTGGATGTACACTGAAGTGTGAATCAAGTTATATCTTCTGAAGGACTCAAACTGATACAGAAACTTAAGTAAATGCACGTATATACTGGCTAGAAATAAGGCCAGGTTCGAAAAAGATGAACAATCCTTTAAATTAATGATCCGATGTAAAATAAATAAAATAAATAAATGTCAGAATACTTTAAAGATCGCTGGATAACACATAGGTTCTCCGGATAACACCTACATGTTATCATGACCTTAGACGACTGTCCAATTTTGTTAATCCAGATATTCATGCTGCTATCCATGTTGGCAGATGGGAGGTAAATGGGACTAGCCCCCACCTTAATGGCGGGGCCCCAAGATGGTGCCACACACAAAACACTCATCAGATCAGTCTATAGGATAAATAATACCAGTCGGTGGTGCCAGTGCACCTTTGAGTTTGCCAACTGCCATTTAACTTGAAAGAAGAAGTCATGTGAGTCTTAATGTAAGGCTTGATATCTTCATAAAAAAGGAGGGTAAAGTAGCAGTTGGTGGATCATTTTAAAGGGATGCTGTGTGGAACTTTTGGCCACTAGGGGGCACTAAACCTGTAACTTTTCACAGGCCACACAATTGTCAAAAACTTAAACAGTCTCTATCCATGTTTTGAAAACTTTTTTTAAGACCACTTTGATCACCTGATAACAAAATCATCAAGCCATATAGTAAAGCACTCCAGGTCACATGATCCAATGAGAGACAGATCCACTCCTGCAAAGATACACTGTCTGGTTTTTGAGGAGGGCAGCCCCTTCAGAGCAACGGCATGGGTTAAGTGCTGTATATTGACCCCAGAAATCATCTAGTATTGCTTACATTAGGCTGATGTTTGGGTCAAAAGTTACTCATATACCTTTAACAGTTGTGGAAAAAGCACCTAAATAGCACCAAATTCAGATTTTTAGAGCACACCAAAACTCCTGGGTCAAAAATAACCCAAAATGGGTTTTTTTTGCCACACTACTGGGTTAAAAAGGGACAAACTCCTTCCTGGGTTACTTCAACCCAAAAAAATTGTTGTTTTTTTTTTTTTACCCAACTTTCGGATTGAGTATTCGACCCAGAATTTGGGTTATATTGACTACAATGTTGGGTTATTTTAACCCAGAAGTTGGGTCAGCAACCCAAATAGTCAGTCAGTCAGTCATTTTCTGTACCGCTTATCCAGTTCAGGGTCGCGGGGGTTGCTGGAGCCTATCCCAGCTATTATCAGGTGAGAGGCGGGGTACACCCTGGACAGGTCACCAGTCTGTTGCAGGGTCAACATGGAAAGACAGACAACCATTCACGCTCACATTCATTCCTAGGGGCAATTCAGTGACCAATTAACCTAACATGCATGTCTTTGGACTGTGGGAGGAAGCCGGAGTACCCGGAGAGAACATGCAAACTCCACACAGGAAGGCCACTGTTGGAATTGTTCAAACCCCCTCCCCAGCTGGGAATTGAACTAGTGACCTTCTTACTGTGAGGCTGCGGTGCTAACCACCACACCACCGTGCAGCCCGCAACCCAAATATCTGGGCTGAAATAACCCAGAAATTAGTTGGTCCCTTTTTAACCCAGCAGTTTGACCCAGGAGTTTTTTTGTGTGAATCGCATCTGCAATAACTTTGTTTCTGGACTCTCAATGATAAAAAATTCCACATGTAAGGCTTGAAAACGATGGAAAACATCATAAAAAAGGACGATAAATGTTTTCTGGTGGATTCAGTTCACTGCTGTGACAAGGCACCTACGGTATACGCCCAAAATCAGCTTTTCTCATCGGGATAATGCCAAATTTGGATTTTTAACATAGGAGTAATAACTTAGTAATTTATACAACAATTAAGAAATGAATGTGTTAACTTCACAGATTAATCTCTTTGCAATAATGTGTTAGAGGTGCTGTATATGTGATGAAGTTTGTGATTTGTACCAATTCTAGTAGTTGTGGTTATATACTCCAGACATTCTATTGGAAAATCTGTAATATGAGAACAAACTATTGTGTTCTTTGTGTTTCTGGACACAACTGCATCATAACTGGTAGATCAAGCTACTGCAGGTCCCAGAAGAATCCATAGATTATATTCCAGCAATAACCACTGGGCTTCATGTCATCAGAGGAGCACTTTGGATAAAGTCAATACTGTTTAAAAGAGAAGGGTTCACTGATCGTCATGCAGAGTACCAACCAGGTCCTCTTTAAGAGTCTGCATCGGCTCTATGCCGAGGAAATCCTGTAAAAATGCACAAGTGTTACTTTTGTTTTTTTTTTCTGTCGGTTTAATGGCAGGGTGGAAGATTTTGCTGATTGTCAGCTTTAATGACTAAATAAACTGTACAACACTCGACACAGCGGCAATAAGTGTCTCCTCACAGTCCTGGCAAGTTGATTAAATCTTTTTCAGTCACTTCCCACGGAAGACGCAACACACACGTTTCAAATCTCAATGGGAGCTATTTACAAAATGTAGACAGGTCCGTGTGCTAAGTGCATTATACAGTGTTTGGCAGGATGATTAGCTGGAGTTATTGAGCTGATGGCATTGCTAACAAGAAGAAAGTGCAAAAAAAAAGATGGCCTTCAAATATTCTCACAGAAAGAACTTAATTTTTGCTTGCAGAATTTGTATATTTTAAGTTGTATTTATTTAAAGGTGCAGTGTGTAACAAAATGAAAGGACAGTGGCAGAAAATTGTAATAATTTAAAACTGTATTTATTGATTGTAATTTCTACAGAAAAGCTGTTATGTTTTTTTTTTTCTTAGAAGGAGCCATTTGTATACTTGCTGGGGGACCACATACTGTGGCTGCCATATTTGCGCCACTATTTTTACTACAGTTTCCCTAAATGGGCAAAATGTGTGTGGAGTGAAAACCATCTGAACAAGTGGTGAAAGTAAAATAAGATTCTTGCAGGAAATGTGCAACTCAGTTTGTTCAAGCTTGCACGCTTCATGCGCTCGCATCATACCACCATGTTGACGGAGCATACTCTTTTCTGACTTTGACTTTTAAATCATATGCACATTCATAAGTGCATAATATAAATTATTGACACATAACGTCATATATGGCAAGTTATACAATTATTTTCAGGTTAAGTGCAGGTAAAGTACTTCTTCAGGAGAGATAAACTCAAACATACAGTAATTGAAGTGTTTTCTCTGTTGTGAGAAAGAATACATTAAGTTTTCTCACTATCATTTGTTTTTGTTTGGCAAAAAAGACTTCCCCACATATCAAATAAAATAGGTTACTTCACTGTCCACCTAACTTGAGACTAATCCTATTTTTAATCTAACAGGTACCAGAATAGTTATAAATTAGACTACTGTGTCAACCACATTATTATACTGTCTCAGTGTATGTCGTTACTCTGCAGAATAACATTAACGCTTTAAATAATCTACAGTGGTACAGTTAAATACTGATCATCATAAGTAAAGCATAAATAAATCTAAGAGCATCACCTGCATGTTTGGTTTGTACTTAAATTGTACCTGAAGGTTCCTGCTCTGATTCCTGACTGCTGCTGTCCACCACTGCTGTAAGCTCTTGCAGCACTGGTGCTGCTCCCTTTTCCATCTTTGTAAGAAAAATTCAAGTCACCCATAATTCACAGCTATTCAGATTCAGCAATTGACTATTTTTATATGCATTGGCTATGTTCATATAACAACAAATGTTCTTATCTTAAAGGGATTTTAAATAAAATATCATGTAGCCTAAGAAATTTAGCGTTATTAACATTAATTATCTTGCTTCTATGTAAATAACCATTTTCTAAAAGTTGCATTAAGTTAGTTGTAACCATCAGCTCCTCCTTATTAAGCTAGTCGTGCTGGATGCTCTGTTGTCTCACCTGCTCCTTTAAGCCTGGATCAGACTACACGAATTTAGCCTGATTCTGGCCCGACGGAGACGTCGCAGACAGTTGCTCACTGTCGTGCCCGATTCTGCGTCGTCAGAACGTCACGTCTTCGCTACGAATAGTGTGACATCATCAGCGATTGGCGATTTGGCGTCTGCGACGCTTCACGACCACGACGCATAAAGACTGTCGTGTCAGAATTTTTTGGTTTTGTCCGTCTAGTGTGACTTGTCCTGTGACGTGTCCCCTATATCGACCAATAGAAGGACAGCGTGCCTCTCGCTTCCACCAGAGAGACACTCAGGAGCACTGGGACACAAACAGCAATGGAGGAAAGGAGGAGAGACACAGCTGCTGTCCGGTGGAGCGGTGGAGAGATTTGTGGAGCTGTGGCATCAGCTTCCGCCTCTTTGGTGTGCAGAATGGAGAGCCCGTACTACTGGCATAGCCAGAAAAACACTGGGTGTACCAACAAATACTGGGTGTGCCACATTTATTTTCAACAGTGTTACACCCCCACGAACATTCAAAAGAGTGTATCCCTCTCGAATACATTACTTTATTGACACGAAACATCTCCACACGATGTGCGTTCTATCAGTAACAGTCAACAGGAGTTCACAGCAGGTCCAAACGTTCACGTATGTGACGCTCTCAAATAAATCAGTGACAAAGTCATAGAAAAATCACACTTTGGCCCTGACTTACGAAAGGTTTACGAAAAGGTGCTAAAACGAACTCGATCTCCATTACACGTGCAATAATCCGCTGGAGCTGATTTACAAAGCAGGGCAAAAGGAGGTTTGCGCCTGTTAACGGGCAAAATAGCATCGCTATCCATTTTGCGCGTCTGCTGTAGATGAATATGCAATCTAGGCTTTTCTACCAGAAGGCGCAAAATATTGGGAGGAAACTATGCAAACAACTCGGCTTAACACGCGCAATGTGATTTATCTACCATACAACGGAAAGTAGGCGCAAAAAAATTGTGTGTAATTTAGCAGGTCTGAAAAACAGGTATTAACTGGCAGCTTTTTGCATCGATGGCTGAAAGAGTGCTGCTGCAGGACTGCAGACATGCAGCATCGGGTCAGAATCATTTCTCATGAAGTGTGCAGGCGACACGTCAAGTTTTCATTATTTAAAGGGACTAGAGGTAAGATTAAGAAACAAAACTGACTGCCGCCACTGGCGCTTCAGGTAACTGCAGCCACGAGCTAAGCCGTCACGGAAGCACAAGCTGAAGCTAAAACGTTGTTTACTACGCTTTTTCTTCATAGTTACACTTTTTAGTGTCTTTCAGTTGATCTGGATCGTTTGCTGACGGCAGAAGAATCCATAACTATCGCTTACAGTGCTTGAATTTACCGCGACCGTCTTCTTCCTGTATCAAAATGGCGGATGTAGCGTCATTTGACGTCACGTCTGCAGGGAAGCGTGGGAAATTCAGCCACCGAATTGCAGCGCATTTTGCAGCTTACAGCCTGTTCAAGGCAACGGAGAGAAAACATGGGTGGAAATGTTCTTTTTGGTATCTAGCGTTTCATCACCCATTAGTATTAAAGAAAATGGACATGCATGTTTGTTTTTCTTTAAATTCCTGCCTCTAGTCCCTTTAAATAACAATCAACATCACTGTTTAACACGGGTTATTCTAGACAGATGAATAAGAACATCTGCAGCTGCAGCATCATGGTAGTTAAAAGTGACAATAATTATGTCTTTTTATTTTCTTTTATTTTTTGCCAATGGCATATTTTTCAATTTAGATCAGCTCTTGCGCATCCCTTATCTCCAGACCCGCTTCCTCTTCTCCACTCGGCTGCTCCTGCTGCTCTGAGGTTGCTGACCTGCATGAAGCTGAATTTAAAACTCGACTGGAACCATGGAAGTTATCCTCTCATTTTTAAAGGCTAATTATTTGCCACAGCTAGCCGCAAGCTAACCGCTGGCCACAAGCTAACTTATTAGCTGATTAGCAGTGAGCTAACACAGGGAAGGAGTGCCTCTCCTCTGTCACGCCTGATTCTGTGTAAAACCGGTGCAGCTCCTTAACAGTTGTGGGTCTGCTTGTGTTGTTCTGAGTCGCTCCTTACAGTTCTGAGTCTGCTCAGTGTGACGGCACTGAACCGAGTGGACCTGAGGCTGGGAGACAGACTGTAGGCAGCTGACTAGAGTTCTACTGTAAAGTGTGATGTCTCCAAATCCGCTGATGTCACATCACAGAGGCTAGATTCGTTAGTGAAGAGCTATTAGCGCTTAGCCGTGCCTCTTTAAAGATATAGTCCGAAGTTCCCCCCGTAAAAAATAAACGTTAGACTTGAGCAAGTGAAATCCGTCTCAAACACGCCTTTGGGCCTCTACTCCCGTGCCGTGGTGCATTTGAATGCAACTCTCTCTCCCCCTGCCTGTAATTCACTCTTTTGCATGGTTTTGGTCTGTTCGGGACGTTTCTGGGTGGAAATTTCTGTTTATATCAGCAGCCAATGACAGAGCTAAGAGCATGACGCTGTGTGGAAATAAGCTCATGATTGGAGCAGACGCCAGTCACTCCAACTCTCGAAGGAAAAAGAAAGAAAGAAAGAAAGAAAGAAAGAAAGAAAGAAAGAAAGAAAGAAAGAAAGAAAACACTGTGGATGCACCGAAGACAAGGTAAGAGCTTCAGATAATGCACTTTGGAAAACCAGGGTTAATCATAGTTTGGCTTGTAGCCGAAGGCGGCCGTTAGCCTGAGAGGGATGAGCGCTAAGTTTGAATACTGTTGTTTGCAAACAGAAACGCTGGAGGGATTTCGGACTTTACCTTTAACATCAGATATTTACATAAATACACGTCTGGTTAAGTTGTAACTGCACAGAACTACTTATTTTGTCTTAGTGTGTTGTTGTATGACAAAGTTACTTGAAGTTAAGGTCATGTCATCAGCATTTTAAAGGTACCCTTAATACAGTCCTATAGCTACACCTGAGACCTCTGGATCCACTCACAGATGAAAAAATTATATCTGGGATAATTTTGGATACTCAAGGCCACCGTATTTTCACAGTATGCTTGGCATATGAAGTCATTGCTTTCTATGCCAATAGACGTCAGTAGCTCTTACACACTGTACCTTTAACTGTCTCAAGTTTTATTATTTTTTTCTTTTTGCCCAATTAATAAATAAATGCAGATATGCTGAACATTTAAATTGCATTTAAAAAACAAAATTCCTCTCTATTTTTCCTCTCTGACTCTGCCAAAAATAAAATAATTTTAAAAAACTCAACATGGAGATGCTCGGGGGGAAAGATTGTGTGAAATGTCAAGACGACGAAGCAGCAAGCTGTTAATTTAGATATTTGGGCAGCAAACAAGGATTATAAATGCTTCTCTGTCCTGAAAAAAAAAGAAAACCATGTCCAGAGGAAAACATTTTGTCCCAGAGGAAAACATTTAACTTGCATTGTTCCACTGCAGCTGAACTGCTGACTCCACTTTTCTGCAGTCACAAATAGTGCAGCATCATATTCACTTAAATCTAAATAGGACAATAGAATACAGGCAATAAGTTAGTAAAAATATAAATTCAACAATAAATACACACTATATTTTAGTCTTGGTCACAGTCATTGGTTCCCTTTTATTTGTTGCACAACCTGTACAGTATCTTTAGAATTTTTTTTTTTTTAAATCAATTTTATTATTGGATTTCTAGAAAACATTTTTATTTAAACCTTTTTCATCTGATTTCAAGGAAATATAACATGGACAGTAATAAAGGCAGCCTACCTTCATATTTGTTTGCACACTTTTAGGCAGCGATGACTGCCTCCAATCATTTCTTGTACAGTAGCTTTCCATACTTCTCAGCTTGTTTTTTATTACTTTGAAATTTTTTCAAACTCTTGAACATTTGCAGAATTCCTTCTCCCAATGGCAGACAGATCAGACAACATAAATTTAACCCAATTTTGGCCAGACAGAGACATCGCAGACAGTCGCTCACCGTCATGCCTAATTCTGCGCTGTTGGATCGTAGAAAGTTGTGTCTCCACTCTGTGTAGTGTGACATCATCCGTGACGCTTCACGACCATGACGCAGAAAGACTGGCAGGTTCGAATTTTTTGGGTTTGTCCGCCTAGTATGACATGTCCTGTGACGTGTTCCATGCGTCTGTTGCCATGATTGATTGACCGTTGCTTGTCCTGCCTCCCCATCTCGTACCATCTCTTCCGAAACCACACAATGATCAGATGTTTGTCATGTCTGGTGATATTCTTGGACTGTGACCACTTGTAAGTAACAAGACACAATGTCTGTTAATCTGACATAGCGCTGGAGTTCTGTTGGAAAAATGTGGTAAGATTTTTAAAACACCTGTTCAGAAACGACATCAAGGCAGTGGAGATGCTTGTTGGAGACTCTGTGGATCTAATGAAGCTAACCATTTCCACATTTTTTGGGACTGCAAGGCAATACAACCATACTAGAAAGGGGCTCAGAAGCATAGAAAATGTATTTAATGTAGATATTCCAAGGGGGCGAAAGCGAGGGGGCACCAGGAGAATACTACAGAGGGTTTTAATTGATTGATTTTTTTGTTTATAAAACAACATGGGTTTTTATTTATCTCCCATTTTAACTGTGAAACATTGTATTTGGGCAGTCTAAGGTGTGAAACATTGAGCATCAACCAGATGAAAAAAAAAACTGTCTAGCTATACTACTAGCAGCCAGTAGAAAAATCGTGTCACAAGGAAGCCTTCTTTTCATTTCCAATGAATATCATCACTAATGGGGAAGGAAGGATAGAATGGAGGAAAAACGCCTACGGAGCTATAGACGGGGCTTGAGCTTTTACCAGGCCCAGAAGCTCTGCGAGAGAGAAATGGAAAGGCGCCAGGGTTTTGCTGCCTCATCCCACGAGGGTCTCAATTGAATTGGCTACCTACAAATATCTGGTTTTCTTATGAGAGTCTCGTTCTTACACCTGGTTAAAAAGTGGAACCACCTATCATTTTGATAAAATCCTGCTTTCATTTAGTCAAAACGCCTGGTTGCCGCTTACCTTCTTGTCAGTTTTAGATTATGGAGATGTTTTGTACATGCATGCCTCGTCTCAGAGTCTTCATGCCCTGGATGCTGTTTACCACGGGGCTTTGAGGTTCATCTCTAACCCAGATCACTGACTCATCATTGCTTGTTGATGAACGTGTTGGTTGGTCCTCACTGTCCTTACGAGGATGAAACACTGGATGTTATCATCTACAAAGCTGTCACTGGTCTGCTTCCCTTGTACTCGACAACTCTTCTCCAGCTGAAGAGTTCAGGTTCTTATGTCTTTCGTTCTCAGGAGTTCTTATTACTTTCAGTCCCGAGGAGAGAACTGAAATGGGAAAAGGGCTTTTTCAATGAGCTCGTGTGCCTGGAACAGCTGAGAAAGACTGAAACTGATGATTTGGTCTCATTTGATGTTTTTAAGAAAATGCTGGATGACTTGGACGTACTCTTGAATCTGTCTGTAAATGCTTTGCCTGATTTGTGGACTTTGCATAGTTAATTTATTGGTAATTTATTTTAGTTTACATTTTTAAACTTGTTTTATGATTTTATTGTGTTTGGAATGCCTGTTTTGTAACTTTACTAAGTTGTCTTGGCAGGAACTCTTGGAAAAGAGATTTTAATCTAATGAGGTTTCCTGGAGATGAATGGATTCAAATCACCTATCAGATTTAGACGGTCTACCAGACTTTCAGTCTGGTTTAGAAAAAGACACAGTACTACCACAGCAGCGTTTAAAGTTTTTAATGATTTAATTTTTCATTGATAAAAAACAACATTGTGCAGCACTTTTTATTGACCTGTCTAAGGCTTTTGACTTAGTGGACCACCCACTGCTTTTGTGTAGCCTTGCTAGAGCAGGTCTGTCTCCTGAAACTATCTGCTGGTTTAAAAACACCTCGCAGAAGAATGCAGTGTGTACAAGCTGAGGGTTTTCTTCTGAGCATCTCAAGTAAAAGGAGTGCCTAAGGGTGTGTTGGGCCGCTTCTTTTCATTCTTTTTATTAATAACATTCACCAAAATGTGCCAGAGAAAATTTCATTTATATGCTGATGCACTGTGATGTCTGTACAACCTCCACCCAAATGGGCCCTACTGGACTTGCAATTGGCTTTTAATGAAGTTAGAAAACTTTATGATTTAAAGCTCCTGCTGAATGAGAAAAACTAAAAAGTCAATACTTTTACATGAGGTGAAGTCCTGAATCTGCCCCCAATGTCCTTTGCAGGGTTCTCACATTGAATTTGTGTCATCCTAAATATCTTGGTTTTCTTATTGATGGTCTCGTTCTTTAATCTAATATTCAGAGCTGGTGGCTGGCTGGGCTGGGTTTCTATTTTCGGATAAAATCCTGTCTTTATTTGGTCAGTCTGGTTGCGCTCCTTCTTGTCAGTTTTAGATTATGGAGATGTTTTGTATGCATGCCTCGTCTAGAGTCTTCATGCCCTGGATGCTGTTTCCGGGGGCTTTGAGGTTATCTCTACTCAGATCCTGCTCATCATTGCTTGTTGTATGGTGTTGGTTGGTCCTCCTGTCCTTAGAAGGATGAACTGGTATGTTATCATCTCAAGCTGTCCTGGTCTGCTTCCCTTGGCCTGACAACTCTTCTCCAGCTGAAGAGTTCAGGTTCTTACAGTCTTGTTCTCAGGAGTTCTTATTACTTTCAGTCCGAGGGAGACTGAATGGGAAAAGGGCTTTTTATATGCAGCTCGTGTGCCTGGAACAGCTGAGAAAGCCTGAAACTGCATGATTTGGTCTCATTTGATGTTTTTAGAATGCTGGATGCTTGGGTCTTGAATCTGTCTGTATGCTTTGCCTGATTTGTGGCTTTGCATAGTTATTTATTGGTATTTATTTTGTTATTTTTCTTGTTTTTATATTTTATTGTGTTGGATGTTCTGTTTGCTTTCTTCTCTCTCTGTCTTGGCAGGACCTCTTGGAAAAGAGATTTTAATCTATGGGTTTCTGGAAAATAAGGGAAATAAACTCTTAAATTTATGTCATGGAGAAGATTTCTTTTTCACTCAAAGTTGAAAAAGAAAAATTTTATGAAGTCTGGTCTAAATGGACTGAGTATGTGAAACCAGTCAGATCGGATTTCATTTGACTACATGTGATTTGTATGAGTCTTCTCTGCTTTCTTTTTATTTTATTTTAAAAAAAAAACATTTTCATTGTTTGTCATGGTGCACTGCCCTGTTCTGTTCTATTGTTGTTGTTCCCAACTGAAAAGATAAGTAGTCCATAAAAGATAATCCCAGAAGGGCATAATAGACGAAATCATCAGAATGTTCTGTATCCATCATTATATGTCTTATATAACTAAGGCTGTAGGTGATGTAACAGATGGAAATTTACCTTTCTCAATAAAAAGATAATATTAAAAAAAATAATCTGACATAGCGACCGTCGTGACTGATGAAAAAAATCATGTAGTCTGATCCAGGCATTAAAAACCTGGCAACCATCGTTCTGGGCAGCTGTCCGGTTGGTGTACAGTTTGCCATTTGGGACTCAAACTTTGGGGTTGTGGTTCAGGTTGCCTTTTGTTCAGCTCTTTTATGGTTTGCTGTAGACTTACAGAACTTTTGTTATCTTTATTTATTGTGTTGGCTGCCTTTCTTGTCTTTAATGGTTAGTTACTCGTGTCACAGGATGTTTTGGGTTATCTTTTTTTTGTCTCTTATCACCATGGCCTGGTGACTGTTGTTGATTCGGAGACTGTTTGTTTACTGACCAGGTTGTGTCTTTGAGAATTTTTGTATATTGTGCCTATTCTCCCAGTTATTAAATCACTGTTAATTGTATCTGGTCGTCTCTGATCGTTTGTGTTGTAACATAATGGGGGCTTGTCCGGTATCTGATCCGATTGACAATTTGAACTACTTTTTTTAAATAAAGATTTAATTCATTACATTATGTACTTGTCAATAATGATGGCCAGGCTGCAAGTCATACTCTAGAACTACGCAAACTGACCCTTTGAAGAAAATGTAAAGCATGCAGTGCAGTTTAATTAGGTCCTAATCCCTCCCCATGCTTATTTTTACGACATTGTCAGCAACTGGAATCACTGTAGTCACTGAAAACACACAGCAGGGAAATCAAGCTTCCCTGCTCAGTCCGAGCGCATCATGTGGATGTGTTTGCCTGTGGAGGAGAGGAAGAAACCCCCTTGTTATTGGTGACAGGGGTGACATTGCTCTGAGGCTGCCATTTCTGCTGGCGACTTCTCTGTCTGACCGCTGCCGTTGACTGACAGATCTAAATCTACTCTCTTCTTCTGTTTTTTTTTTGTTTTTTTCTGGTTTCTTTGTGTCATGAATTGCAGGATCACTTGAGTCCCTCCATGCATTCTTTTGACAATCAGTGCAAAGCACAGCTACCCTGTGTGATTGTGTGCTATTATGGACTTTTCTCTCCCCATCTGGTCTTTGGATGATGAAGCTGCTTCTCCTGTGTTCTGACATGACTTGTCTCTTCTCATCAGGAGTCTGCGATGGAGACTGTCAGTGTGGCATGTTCACATTTGTCCCTGACTCATAAATTGCCCTTACAGACATGTGCACTTCCTCACGCGCACAATACACACACAGGCATGCATCACCTCTGGCTTCTCCACAACCTCTTGTCTCTTTCTTGCCCCATCTGACTGTCAGTCAGTCACAGCTCTTGAAAAAATAAAACAGATGAACAAATCTGAGATGAGACAGCAGATACTTGACACCTCGGTCAGATCTTAAAAAGCGGACACACGCACATACACGTTCAGACACACACTCGTCTTCCTGCGTTTCCACCTGCCTCAGACGTCTAAAGATTACATCAGTCATCACACAGTCATGCATTCTGCACACTGTCGACATGCCTGCGCGCACATTCAGCCTCACGTCTAGATGCTTTACTTCTTTTGATATGAAACATGGTGCAGTTGTGAAAGCAGCTTGATTGAAACTGTGTCTGCTCTTCAGCTAATGGCTGTTAAAAGTACCTTTTATCTCCTGGCAGCTCGCTACCCAGACATTTTCCCTTTCTCAGCAGCACTTTCTGAGAGGAGGAGTAGTGATAGCATGGAGGAAGGGGTGGGTGGAAGATGCGGTGTCAAAGCAGAAAGAAACCTAATCCTAATACAGTTACAGTAACACAGGTTTGCTCCAAAGCTGAGGGGACAGACAGAGATTTAAATAGACTATTGTTTCCTGTAAATGGAAGATAAGAAAGCGCTGTGGTTTCTGATGTCACTGGAAGGATCAGGGGAGATTCTGGCTTTATATTTTCAATAGCGTCTTTTGCCTATTTTACATAAGAGCTCCGTCCAGCATTTAGGGATTCTGCTAGGAAAGCTTTGTAAGAAACATGGCTTTTTAGGTGTTGTGCAGCCTGGTCTTACTCAGAGAAATGTCGTTGCTGTTTGTGCTACTACTGCAGGCTCACATACATCGAGCAAGTGAAGTGGTCAAACAAATGTTGTGCACACTAAATACCTTATAGCAAAGTTGTGCATTGTAATAACATAGAAACTCCTTATACAGGGGTGGGCAACTCTGGTCCTGGAGGTCTGGCATCCTGCAGGTCTTAGGAGTTTTTCCTGCTGCAACACACCTCTCTCCAATCAATGGGTAATTGTGCAAAATTAGATGTCAAGTTCTGCACAGGTCACAAGGTGTGTTGCCACAGGGAAACTCCTATTGTAATACAGGGGTGGGCAACTCTGGTCCTTGGTGCCATGACATCAAATTTCACTTTTCTGGGGTTTTGGGGGTATAATACAGTATGATCTGTTGTGCACTGATGAGACCCTGTGAATGTCCAGAGTGAGTATCAAAGTTCCTGTTTATGGTCTGTCAGCTTTGTTTCTTTGTTCAAAAATGGTTGAATCAGACAGCAGCTTATCATTCTACGTAGTTCTAGCATTCTACGTAATTCAATTGCTCCAATCAGAGCACACTATCAAGCAAACAGCCCCCCCTCCACCTTCCGCTGCTCTCTCCCCTCCCTCACTGATTCAACTGTGTGAGTGGAGCTGAGTAACTTCTGTGCAGTCAGATCTGGGTTTTTCAAACAAATGGATTTAAAAGAAAACTTCTGCAGCAACACTGAGGGAGGGGGCCACAACCAGTGTTGTATAAAGTACCCAAAAGCCATACTTCAGAAAAAGTAAAAGTACCTTACTGGAAAATGACTCAAGTAAAAGTGAAAGTTGCCTGCTAGAATATTACTTGAGTAAAAGTACAAAAGTAGCTAGTATTTACTGTACTTAAGTATCAAAAAGTAAAAAGTACTGTTAATAAAAAGTAATCAGAACTTTGAGTTTAACATTTTCTTTATTCCTGTTTAATTTAGTTTAAAGTTTAAATTTGCAAAGTGTAAAGGAGTTTCAATACTTTCTTACATAAACCCAACCATATAGAAAAATACTGTTCACACAAACACATCCTTACAGACCTGCATGCATGCCCACCAACATTCATACCCACATGCATTCAATATTAAATCATTCCTAATAAACTCTTGGTGCTCGGAGGTGATGCAAAAAAAAAAAAAAAAAAAAAAAAAAAAACTTGATTGGTTGAACTTTAACATGACTGCAGTGTGACAGCACTTGAACTGTTCATCCAGTCATTACTGAACCCTGAAAAAACGTTTTGTTCAACCTCAAAAGAAGTTGTTTTCTCAAAATGGTGAGAACTCAGTCTCGCTCTTCTTGGACTGAATACCAGACCAGTGATGCTAAACAGCCGTTCACCTGCTGCTGAGGCAGGTAAAGGTGTGTTTAGCTTCAGAGACGGCTGCACAAGGCTGCTACTCGTCCCACTACAACAAAACAAAGATTGTCCATTGGCTGTTAAGTTCCTTCTTATTTTGTAACGAGTAACTAAGATGCTCAGGTACGAATGTAATGGAGTAAAAGTATTGATTTTTCTCGGAAAATGTAGTGAAGTAAAAGTAAAAGTCATCAGAAATAAGTAGTAAAGTAAAGTACAAATATAAAAAAAATACTACTTAAGTAAAGTAACAAAGTATTTTTACTTAGTAACTATACAACACTGACCACAACCTTGTCATTACCTGTAAGTTTGTTTATTTTCTAAATGCTGTCTTGTCTGATAAACGTAGCTCACACACGCCAGAAATGCACATGTTGGTAACAGATAGCCTTTAGCAAACTGACCGCAGCTTAACCTACTTTCTCTAAATAAGGTTATAGCCAAATAAGGTGTAGCCAATCAAAAATAAAGTCAACTTTGTCTCCGGGTAAAGCTGCATATCATAACCGCACCCAACTCTTTTACTGAGGAAGGGGAGGTCTAGCGTGCCAAAACAATCCTCTGCTGGCAAAAAGTGCTATTTTTTCTTTTGACTATTTACATAGGCAGTAATGCCAACTACATGAACTAGTTTTTACTGCTATGTCATCACTCCTTTAACAGTCATTTTCTTTGTAAAATGCAAATGAAAAAAATTGCTAGAATTACATTAATGCTTCAGTTACATAAACACTACCAGGCTGAAAAGCAGCGGCGCTCTGTAGGCATCTCTGATAATCTACAGTGATAGATGATCAATAAATACTTCTGCAACATTGCTGCTGGTCTTCATTTACATGGAGGTCCTTCATGGGATATAACACAAGCAGGAATGTCATGCACAAATCAAACTTGCTTGTTACTGTTAACCCACAGCTGTGCTGTGGATGGCTTGATTTCTCGAGATTTGCGCTGACAGCTCAGCACGCATCTCCTTACACACAAGCGGGTGGGATCATTGATGACGTATGTGATTATTGAAGGGGTGTCCCAATTTTTAGGGTTGATTTTGTGCCCTACCCCTCATAGCTGCATTTTAAGTGTCAAGGGCCAAGGGGAAGATGGAAGGGTAAAAGAGAGAAATGAGATTTGGCTTAGATTCATTTAAATAATCAGTTCAGTTCTCTGATATCTCAAATAGGGGATTATCACGCTTACCGGAAGTTCCCGGATTTTTGACACTTCCTCTTCCGGGCCATGTTAACGACAGCCGTTCCTGCTCTGTTATACTGTTTAAATCGGATAAACTCCAAACATTTAAGTTTTCATTCTAGACTGAAGTGATACTGGATCAAAAGCTGGATCAAAGCGATCGATTTGCCGCGGTGAAGGGCCGAACTTTATACTAAGACACACGTTTGCTTGTCGCCGGTGGGGCACAATACCGGCACTTCACAGCATGCTAGCATTAGCCAGCTAACGTTTACTGACGTGCTTAACATTGTGCGTCTTAAAACACACAAACATCTGAAAATCGGGTCTGTACCTCCCCGTTTCCAGTGGAACAACTGGGGACTGCCAAGAAAGGAGACGCAAATGTTAATTTACAACTCATACAGTACAAAGTTCTCCATAGAACTCACTTGACTGGACATAAAATGCAAAAAATGGGCTTTTTAGCATCTGGAAACTGTTCATACTGCTCATTAAACTGCACCGACAACTACATTCACGCATTATGGCACTGCTCACCCTGTTCACCACTTTTGGAGTAACATTACAGAAACATTATCTCAGATTATGGGCTGCCACATCCCACTTTCTCCCCCCTCCCTCTGTTTATTAGGAGACCTATCCACAATAAAAATTGACAAAACACAAACTCGTTCACTTCTCGTGGCGCCGACTGTCGCCAAGAAAACTATCCTCATGAACTGGAAGTCTCGGAACTCCATACACATCTCTCACACTGGAAAAACCTGCTCATAGACTACATCTCCCTAGAAAATACAAACTCCTCTAACAATAATCATTACCCTACCTGGCAATCATTCATCACCTTTTTACTATCGGCAACTTATCACAAACTAGTCACATCTTAATTTTCTGAAACCTCTCTCACCTTTTTTTTTGTACCTACCATCTAAAATATATTTCTACCTCT
>JALJCO010014098.1:0-12695 GCA_023101725.1 Atherinomorus stipes
CCAAACAAACCTAATTCTAACAACAAACGGTTGGAAACTGAAAGGAGAATAGAGTATTCTTGTCAAAATAGTACAAAATACTATTTTTTTTCATACTGTTTCAATAGAAAATTAAATCCCTTTACCAAAATAGTAAAATATCTCAGTTATTCTATTTCAAAAGTGAAAGTGGCAAGCTGTGAAAAAAGAAAGCCAGAAAGTTTCAGCTCTCACCAAGTTTAATTCTTTAATCTAATTTTCTACTTGAACTTCTTCTCTATCTGCAGGTAAATATATGGTAATTTACTTTTTGTAAATGCCAACACTATATTTGGTGTGATCAGAGCTTTGTGAGGGTAGAATTTAGTCCAAAGTATGGGATTAAACAATTTCACATAGAGACATTTGGGCAAACATACTTCATAGTAAATTATTATTGTTATTATTAGTAGTAAATAAAAAAGCATAAAAGCTTGCACTGAACATAGAAAAAGGGGGGAAATATGCCATGAGAGTTTGGAGAAGTGCCAAAAAATCACCAACATGTGGATCATGTGGACTTCAGCCCACTGCGTACAGTAAGTTAGTAATGGCTAATAGGCAGGCTGGTCTAAATGTCCCAGTCACTGACAACAGTCAGCTCCTGTGCTGCTGAAAATAGTTACTCATTGGCTCCAGAGCAATAAACTTTCAGTCCTCAACTTTTTTGCCTTTGTTCCAACAACTGTAAGAGATAATTTCTTATGTTGCTGTTCCCTGAAGATGCCTCCTGAAATCGTGTCAGAGCGTTCAAGAAGCTCAGACTGATGCTGCCCTATTTCAGTGACAAGCCCGGCAAGGGAGTCGTCTTTTTTTTTTTGTTCTCCTCTAAAAAACAATGATCCGATGCACAGATACTCTCAGTTCTTTTCTGGGCTCCAGGAGACCAAGACTGGATTCACTTGCAGCGATACAAAGCTGAGTCTCAAAGATTAGACGGAGGAGGGATCCCCCCAATCTACCGCCAATCTTGCTGAGAGACGCTTTTATCCTTTTCTGTTGGTGGCTACTTAAACAGGGACATCACTTGAGTCAGGCTGCCATACTAGTATGAGGGACACAAAAGATTTAAAAACTTTTGGAAGCTGTCTGAAAGCAAACAAGGCTGACTCAGTCCTGTGCAAAGTCATTTTCTGATGTGTCATCACTGTCCTCTCCTAAACTTTGGCCTTGCTCAACCCCGCATTGGGCTTGTCAGAAGAATCGCCTCATTGCATTGGGTTTTACCAGAGGTTATCTGGTGACATTATTCCTATGCATGAGAAAATTAACAACATTTTTCCAAAAGTGAGTTTTATGCCAAGCAGTTATTGATGGTGGTGTGAGCCAAGGGTAACAATCTCTGTGTGCAGACTGCTGGAGCTACGAAGGACGGTGACCTAAGAAGGTCCTTCTTATGCAACACTTGAATTGCAAGAAAAATGGAGGCGATATCCTGCAATGTTCTCTGCTCTCATGATTAAGTGAAAGCACCAAAGACCCTAAAGATGAACAAGTTCAACACTAAATTATCCCACAAGTAAATGTTTTCAAATTTAAAGAAAAATAAATCTGACCAAAAAAGCCCAAAAAGCATCTCTAGTAATTGCTTTCCTTTCATGTAAGATTTAAAGCAAAACTCAGTAACTTTTTCACCTCAATAAATGCTTTTCAGAATACCTGTGGGGATAAACAAAGTGTTTACAGAGCGATTTGATGTTTCCTAGCCTACCCCCGGTGTCTCTGTACATGAAACGGCACCACCAACACCAGAGAAAAGTATAATCCATGGCATATTTACCGGAAAAACACGGGTAAAACGTCCCATTGCAGGGAGACACAGGACTCTGCTTTGAGCAGAGGGAGACGAGCTGCCGCTACCAACGTAGCAAAGTAGCATCAACAAGCTAGTAAAAGCTTAGAAATATATTCAGGGATCAAAATAGAGGAAAAGACAGGTAGAGAAGACGTCTGTGTGCTGTGGGGGTTTAATGGCAGTACAAACTTTACAACAGTGAAAGAGCGCCACTAGGGAAGGCCTGAGCTGAATTTCCTGAGATCTGCTTTACAGTTTTTCTCCATCGGTTTGGCTCATTTCTCAAATCAGAAATAACTTTATCAAAACAACGTGGACAAACCTCTAGACCATTTGGCAATCGTTCAGAACATAATTGCATTCGTCATTTATTTCATTAAATTGCAAATGTCTTAGTAGTACATGTTTCAATGTTTCATGACATCTTTGCAAATGACTGAGTAGCCTACAGTTAGCCCACAGCTAGCTACAGTTATCCTACATTTAGCACAATTTCCAAGTGAATAGATATTATTGATCTAAACTGATTGCTGATTGTCAGTCTAACGATTGTTCTCTTCAAAACATGTCAGCATCATTTCATTATAGATTCATCACATGCTGCATAGTCTGTTCAACTGTCAAAACTAGTCAAGACCATAATACAGAAAATGAAATGTGTGAAACACCAGCCTTCTTCACAGCACCATAGACTGCATAGCCTATAGATTTCTTTTCTTTTTCTTTTTTGTTTGTGTTTATATTACAGTAGCAATATGATGCTGTACTCTTTTTTATAGACTGTGATGTATGGAAATTATTTTCTGTGTGAACGAAAATGTTTATAATTCCATAAGGTATGAGTGCAATGTGTGATGTCAAATGTTGAAAGCTACTCTTATTGTAATATCCTATTCTTCTCTTCTTTTTTTAAACATAACTGCATTCTTTTGTTAGAGACAAAAAGAAAAAAAAACTTAGTAATAATAATCTTCGTCAATTACGGACTGAGCTAAAACTGAGAGGTGGACAGTAGGGATATTTCAATGGTCCTCTTCCGTAGTGACAGTACACCTAAACATTTTGGCTTGCAGTGCTTACACAATGGCAG
Organism: Atherinomorus stipes; assembly: GCA_023101725.1. NCBI lineage: Eukaryota > Metazoa > Chordata > Actinopteri > Atheriniformes > Atherinidae > Atherinomorus > Atherinomorus stipes. The sequence goes on from JALJCO010014098.1 coordinate 2,904, forward strand.
GGGATGATGCATTTTGGGTGCTCTGACTATTTCTATGAGAAAGAAACTTGATTTTGACACAATGATGAATTGTTTTGGGAGAAATATGAGCTTTTGCAGGTGAACTGTGGTGTTGTTTTGAAAAATCTGAGTTATTTTGGCAAAAGCACCAGAGTGGTGGCAGTGTCCGGTCTGTTTAGAGAAGTGAGCAAAGTGATTGAGAAGGATCTGTCCATTTTGGTGGCTCTGACTTTTTGTATAGAAATACATTTAGTTTGGAAGGATAAACGAATCGGAAGGATAAACAAACTGTTTTGAAAGAGATATGAGCTTTTGCAAGTGAGCTTTTGTAAGAACTGTAAGACTGTTCAGTCAAATGATCTGAGAGTTTTGAGAATGTAATTTCAGATTCGAGAAATGAGCCAAACCAATGGAGAAAAACTGTAGTAAACCATTCAGTGTTCATGTTGTATGTCATTTGTTTCTATTGTCTCTGTTTTTGTGTGCAGGTTAAAATATTTTCAGCAATGTAAGATGAGGAAAACTCAGACGGGCTGGTCAGAGTATTTTTAAGGTTTACAGAGAATGGTCTGAAAAAGAGAAAATATCCACTGAGCAGCAGTTCTTGTGTGCGCAAATGTTTTCTTGATGCCAGAGGTCAGAGAATGGCCAGACTGGTTTGAGCTGATAGAGAGCAGCAATAATTCAAATAACCACTCATTACAACCGAAGTATGCAGAAGAGCTCTAGAATGCACAACACATCAGCCTGGAAGCAGATGGGCTACGGCAGCAGAAGACCACACCGCTGTAGACTCACCAACATTGGACAATAGAAGATGGAGAAATGTTGCCTTGTCACGATGGTCTCCATTTCTGCTACGGAAATTTGGATGGTAGGCTCAGGAGCTGGTGTCAACAACATGAAAGCATGGATCCATCCACGGTTCAGGCTGGTGGTGGTGGTGTAATGGTGTGGGTCAGATTTTCTTGGCACACTTTGGGCCCCTTAGAACCAACGTAGCATGGTTTAAACCACCACAGACTACCTGAGTATTGTTGCTGACTATGTCCATCCCTTTATGACCACAGTGTAGCATCCTATGATGGCTTCTTCATGGCAGGATAACGCACCATGTCATAAAGCGTGTATCATCACAGACTGTTTTTTTGAACATGACAATGAGTTCATTGTACTCAAATGGCCTCCACAGTCAACAGATCTCAATCCAACAGAGCAGCTTTGGGATGTGGGAGAAACGGGAGGTTCTCATCATGGATGTGCAGCCAACAAATGTGCAGTAACTGTGTGATGCTGTCATGTCAATATGGAGCAAAATCTCAGTGGAATGTTTCCAGTACCTTGTTGAATCTATGCCGCAAAGGGTTAAGGCAGTTCTGAAGGCAAAAGCGGTCCAACCCGGTACTAGCAGTGTACCTAATAAAGTGGCCAGTGAGTGTGTGTGTGTATACATATTATATACTGTATATATACACTTGAAGACAAGATTATTAGCCCCCTATGAAATTCAAGCTTTTTTCTAAATGATCCCAAGTGCTTTTTTAAAGAGACTAGAGGCAGGAATTAAAAAAAACAAACATGCATGTCCATTTTTTTTTTAATACTAATAGTTGATGACGTGACCTCAGCTGTAGTCAATGAAACATGTTTGAAAACTAGGGCCAACTACGCCCGACTGGGAGCTGCGCAGCAGAACTGCTGCAGCCGCATGTGCAAAGAACTGCATGGACTTCCTACTGAAACCCAGCATATGATCAAATCCTGACAATGTCATGTGGACAATAAGTTTCAGATGCAATCTATGCATATGCATGGATCTAAGTCGATAAATTTCCTTTTTACATCTCAGTGAATGTGGAATAGAGTGCAGATGTTGGAGTACTACTTGCACCGGGGATTCTCCTCTCTGCACGATCAGAAAGACAAAATATGACTATGGAAACTTGAAACTGTTTATGGGCAAAAATGTGTTCTACTATGGCATTGCACGCAAACAGAAGAGAGGTGGTGAGAAGTGTGTGACAGACTACCACAACAAAATGGAGAAGAGAATCTGGCAGATGATTTTTGTATCTTCTTCTTTCTGTATAATGGCAGTTGGCACACAAGGAGTCTGTGATTTCCACCACCTCAGTTGGGTTGAACGATCTTGTAGTTTGGAATCCTGTGGAGGAGACAGTCATTAAATGTGTTATCCTAATCTTGAATGATTCAACGGAATCTAGTCGGTTAGCATGAACCCTCAGTCTTTTTCAAAATCGGAAACAACTGTGACAGTCGTGTAGTGTGCCGCCAGCATTAGTGATAGTGTGAGAAATCTTCGTAGATCACCTGCAAATAACAAATACACAGCAACAAATACACGCTGTTTATTTGAGATCTTAGTAAATGAGGGCCTATGACTAATGTTTATTGATCATGTAGCAGAGATGTTACATGTAACATGAAATAGATTCACTGTGTCCCAACACAAAATGAGGTTGACAAGGCTGTGATCTGACTAGTTTTCTGGCTTCTATGATTTCAGCCTGCACCAAAAACATGTCAGAGATTTCTTTCCTCTCCACAACCACAACAAATACAAAGTTTCTTTTTGTGAAGTTTCTGAGGATTTTTTTTGTTTGTTTTTTTGTTGTTTTTTGATCTGTCAATGTTCTTCTTCAAAAGTGGAATACATTATAATTACCTTGATGTGTATTTATCATGCGCTGAGAAAACTCATAAAAACATGTTCAAATTGAAATGTATTACAGCCACCATGCAGGGTAATATACAGTATAATGTTTAAAGGTGTCATAACCGAGTGTTGTACAATACACAATCCTTCTTAAATTATCTTCAAATGAATTTTTAAATATAGTTGCGTGGGACGAAAATTTAATGAGCTAATTTTAAACCTCTTTTTATCCCCAACTTTTGTTTGCTGCCAGAATACGCACGAGAGTTAGACCTGTCTGTAAGCGCGTTCCCGAGGTAAACGTCAAAGCCAAAACAAAGTTTTATCAGGACAGAGCAAGTGAAGGAAATGATGTCCCAACAGAGAAAAAACATGAAAAAAACGTTGAACCGCACGGTTGATGGAGAGGATCCGCGGAGTAAAAAGGGCTGGACTCAGATGAATTTAAGGAGCGGACGTGTGACGGAAGTTAACTAAAAAGTGTTAGCTTCTGTAGCTCCATTAGCAGCTTGTCCTACTTTCCTCTACCCCGTTTACTGGTCTCTGACACAAAAGATAATAAGTGAAACAAGCAGTAACACTTATCAGTGTGATGTGCAGTCGGTAAGTATAACTGCTCCTGGATAAGCTGTCCTTCCTCTTAAAGCACCAAAAAACTGCTGAATTTCTGCCGAGGCAATTCAGCATGGCTATCTCTCCCCCCTCCTCCTCTTCGTAGGAGTTACCAGCCACTGTCTACTCCGTGGCAGGTAATCAGCTGCGTTCAGGTGGTGCTAAAGACGCTAGCTTGCAGCTCGCTCGCAGCCTCTCTAGTTCAAGTCATAACAGCTGGTCAGAACTCCTCCACGGCAGGTAATCAGCTGCTTTTAGGTGGCGCTAAAGAGGCTAGCTTTAGCAGCTAGCAGCCTCTTTAGTTCACGTCATTCGGAGAAAGAAATTCAATTCGCGTACTGTGGAGAGCGCGTGCTTTTGGACGATTCTGGTGAGAAGAGAGAGCCCGCACTCAAAGACGAAGTGCCTTTCACTCCCGGAGTTTCTGGCACGTTATAACTGAGGTCCTGTTCCAATACTCATGTTTTGACGTGAGAAAGTGGATTTCCGGGTGACTCCTTTAAGTGAGTGATAAATATAGTTGCAAACACATTATTTAAGTCAATTACTGCTAATCACTGCTACTGTAGATTTGGAAGAACAAAGGACTCCTTGAACAAAGTGGAAAAGAAACTGCAGAGAGTTGACGGATATTCATTTTTCATTTTCTTGAGATTCTTTTTTTTGGCGCATATTATTTTCTGAGGAATTGTTTGGATTTGACAGTGTACAGTCGTGTTAAAAAGGAAACTATTCGATGTGAACAATGTAGCTAATAAAAAATCTTCTGTTCAGTCACAGATGGAGACCTTCAGTAAGCATGAGTCTTACAGTACTTTCCTCACCTGGTGACACACAGTGTCTTATCTTTGTGGTACAAATGCAAATATAGAATGGCCATCTTCAATATTGGGGTTTAGAATTACAGCATAAGTAAATTCTTTAAAAAAAGAAAATAAACAAAAAGTAGGGCTGTCAGGTAATTAAAAAAACTGCTAAAGTTGTCGTGGGGAACAATGGTCCTCAAGGGCCATCGTCCTTCATGTTTTCCAATGCAACCCTGCTTCAACACAGCCTATGAAGTTCTGTGCAGTGACTCATTGATATGTCTTCTTCTTGTTCTTCCTCTTCTTGATCTTTTTTCTGGTGTTAGTTGGCGGTTGGCAAACAGCTAACCACTTACCAGTGCATTACCGCCAGCCACTGCCCGGGTCATTCAGTGGGCCAAATTTTAAAAGCTTGTGCATTGTATTAGCACTCCGAATTAATCGCGATTATGTTTTTAATGCATTAATTTGCAGTGTAATTAATTAATCTAATTAATGCATTAAACTGGCAGCCCTGCTAAAAAGTGAAGATTGGCATACATGTTGTGGTGATGTAGGTTAATTTTTGCAATAAACAAAGCTAGAGTTAATGAGTCCTTCAGTTTTACTTTTTTTCTGTCATAAACCACTTTGACCTAGTGGTTCAAAAAATTAAATGTCAGAGGTTCACCAGAGTGGTTTTCCTGAGGGTGCATTAAACTGCAAAGTCACAACAAAAAACTTTTGGCTTAATATTGTGGAGTTTCCTCTGTGCTACCAATACCAGGTTGCTGGGTGCATTTTCCATATCTGCAACTAAAAGCCAATGCTTAGCTCTAACTTCATCTATCTCAGTGGACAAACAAAAAATTCACCAGCCTTGTATAATTAAAATAAAATTTGAGACCACACAGTCGTTCATAGTGACATGCACGGATATGAGAAAACTAATGACATTTTGGCAAGTGGCCCACTCTCTCACAGGTGCGGTAAAAGCTCCATCTTCCACAATTTACTTGGAGCTTGTAAATTGCTCAGCATGAGCTCCGCACCCCAAAGAGCTTTGACTTGTTCAAAGGAAATCAAGCATCACTGATGGTGCACTTTGTTTCTCTGAACAATTGTTGCATGGCATAAATACATGTTTGCTTGTTGATAAATATTGCATTTGATTGACATTAGCAGGAGAGTGTTTTCAGATTTTTTTTAATTGATCTTTACAGAAAAGCCGTACAGATTGTTGAGCGTGCTCGTTTGGTCACTTATTATCTTTACTAAAATCAATGAACTCTAAACACAGCATTAAATCTGACTTTATATGCAGTGTAAAGCCAACTTGAGGTTCTGTTTGTCTTTTTGAGCTAATTAATCATTCTGATGTGAATTTTCTCTTTTATTTAGCTTTCTTATAGCTCTTATGATTAATTTCCTTTGATGTTCAGAAGCAATACACAGATATGAAAACACACACAACTGACAGTATGTGCCAATTAAAAAACAAGAAACTCCAACAAAATCCTGTCAAAACCATTATGTTTTTCTCTCTATTTTTTTCTTTAGTATTAAAGTTTCTTGACTTAGGCTATAGATCTAAAGTGACCATTTTGTTCACAAACCCTGTGGTTTCAGGAAATAGTCTCAGAAGCAATGAACCTTGGCTACTACAACCTACACTAAACAATAATAAAAGAATGACATAGATATATATAAAAAAAAAAAAAAACTTTTTTTTCTTATTTGGGGGGTGTGAAGTACCTGTCGCTGTTTACTACTGAAAAACACACCAAAAAAAAATAAATAAATAAATAAAAAAATAGATATCTGAACTTTTTTCAAGTGAATGTGCAGGTATGAAAAAAATTTATTAGGATTTCAGCAATGATTTCTTTAATTATTTGCATACATATCGACGTAACTCATTACTAAACAAGCAATGTTAGATAGTTAATGTTAACTGCAGAGAATATCCTCATGTAAAGTGATACTGGTGTGCAACCATGAATTGTTACAGATGCTGCCTAGTGGTCCGCAGCTCAATGAGACGTCAGTGAATTATATGCATTCACACATCTATTTCACCTTCTGTGAATATGCATTCTACCAAACCCATATGTTGGTCGTTACAATTAGAATTTTTAATTGGATCCTCAGTATGTTGCAGTGAGGTTTTTTGAGGTTCAGAGAGCAGATTCAAATTAATTCCATAAATCTTTCTTTCCCAGGAAATGCATGTCGAATGCTTATTACTTAGAGAGCTCATTGATTAGACACAGTAACACACATTGGCAGATGTACTGCATATAAATCCCATTGCAAACTGTGTGTATGAATGAGTGTGTTCAGAAGAGAAGTCCAGGATATACTGAAATTCCAAAAACATATGAAAAAAGATCACTTAGGGTTATTTTCCTGATGCATATGCTTTCAGCTCTTTGTTTAAAACCTGACTGTTGTACTTTAATAAAACTTAGTTGATAAACTACAAACAGTATATATATATATATATATATATATATATATATATATATATATATATATATATATATTGGTTTTGTTTTTTTTTAGACTTTAGAAACAGCAACCTGATCGGTTAAATATCTGTGGGGTGGCCGATGTCTGACATTCAGTTTTAAGGCCAATATAGGCCGATACCAATAGGGGAGCCCATTATATTGTGCATCCCTAATTTTATTGACATAAAGTGATAAACAAAACGTCCCCTCCAGAGGTGTGCTGCTTATAGGCATTGCTGTGAAATCATGCTTGAGCCATCACACTTTCTGCAGTGAAAATGGGCCAGAGAGATAAGACCTTCCAAGGAAGCTGAACAGCTGTGACGAGAAACAGCATTTGGAAAAAAAAAATTAAATAAAATCAGCAGCATAAATAAAATAGATCAATAATCAGAAAATCCTTGGCCCTGATGCACCACATGCATCAAATGGATGCACTTTAAAAGACCGACAACAATCCAAATATTAAATGTCCTGATGCATTATGGGATGTATTCATCTTACTGAAGCATGTGCAGGAGTTAAAGCATTATGGTAAAGTTCTAAAAAACATGCTCCACAGTGGATACTTTCCAGTATATATCCAACTGTATTTGACGAGTAGAAAAATATTAGATCAGGTTAATCCCGCATTGTCTGTCATGTGTGGACAACTGGAGCCATACACGGACCCTTACATGGCATGTAAACAAATCAATGACTCCAAATGAACTGAACATGGATTGACATCAGCCTTACTCGACATAAATTACCAAGCAGCCTAATGTAATCTGTCAAATATTGCCACAATATGTCAGAGTGGAAGAATATCATAGCACAAAAAACTAAATATTTAAGCGTTCCCCTCAGATGAGACTCAGATTGCATGTCAGCTTGGCTTGTTCAGCAACAGGCTGGTTTGATCAGTTTTGTCATGCTACATGAATCCATATTTATGCTTATACTGATTGTTTTCCTCATAATCTCTGTTTGTAATCTTTAACCTGAATCAAGTATAGAAAAAAATGACAGTCGAATAAAGAAATATTGTTCTTTTGAGACATTGAGAAATAATTAATGACGATCATATGAGGCGGCTGTGAATACATTCTCCCCGTGAATGATTAAAAAAAAAAAGATAAAGGACATACTACGGCAGAAATGATGTAAAATACGTTTTCTCATAGGACACATGAGATAAGCCTGAAGAATTTTTGATTTGGACATGAATCAAACCTTCACTGCACTCACTTTGCAATAAAAGGCTAAATAAGGTTACATTTATTGATGTTTCAAATGCATTATGTACACGTTTGAATATTATGGCATCATCCAAGACTCGTTTTGACCTTGTTTAAAATGTTACAACAAAATCCCCCCAAAACAAATGAGAGTTTTACCCAAAAGGAGACCAGGACATGACTTTATAGGTCCCGCGATTACACTTCTTCATATCTTATTTCAAAGGGCAAACCCCGAGATCGTTAATAATAAAGGACTCTCGGTATTTCACAGAAAGCTTTGCACAGTTAATTTAGCTGAGATTCGTCTGTCAGAAAGGCAGCACTATGTCAGAGACCTGCATTTTTATGAACTTTCATTAATTTGATTGAATAATTCAGCAGTGACTTTGATGAAACGACATCATTCTCATTACTCTTGTGGTTATCACTTTTTACACTTTGTCTAAACAAGATTACCCTGGTGTATTATGCAACCCAAATGCGATGCATTTGACAAACCAGGATTTTTATTCATTTTTCTGTCCTGTATCTTTTATTGTTTCATAAATATGTATTTTAGTTTTTTCCAAATCCACATCTGATTTATCATACGGACAAAGCTTTTTTAAAAAACCTTACACCTTAAATGATGATGAGGCCTATATTAAATACTGTATGTTTATATTTGCCATCAGGTGTTGCTGGTAACTCTCTCAGGGGAGAGCTTAGCTTGACTAGAAATTAACTGTTTTCTGTACATCACATTATATAGTTGTTTTATATAATACAATTGTACAAGTCATTCTCAAATTATCCATACTCTCCAATTAAAGAAAAGGACAAATTCACAACAGTAATTCAAATAACAAGAAAATAAATGAAGTAATAATAAATAAAAATTTAACAAAATAAAAATTTAGTGACATAAAAATTGCTATTGAATGATAGTTGAAATAAAATATGTACACACACACACACACACACACACATATATATATATATATATATATAACAAAAAAAAAATGCCCCTGACCAATTACAGCACCTTTCTCATGAAGAGTGGACCAACATATACCTGTCAACTGGTGCACAACTCTGATTGGACGTTACTGAAAACACTTGATTTCAATCATTGCCTCTAAGTGTGCTCAACAGAATTTTAATTCAAAAGCCCCATTATGCTTGCTTACTTGTTTTATTTTGTTGTTAATTGTTTTTATTTTTCTGTTAAACCGCACTTCAAAATTAATAAATTTTCATAAGATTTTTATGTACCATTATGCTATTCAATTTCAACTTATTTCAGAGACAGCAAATTTTTTCCCCAAATCATTGTGAGGGTGAAAATGTTCAGGATGGTATATACTTTTATTGAGTCTCCTTTTGGCTCACACAGTTAATCCGTGTTAATATATATCCCCATTTCTCATTTATTAAATGCCATCCATCCGTGACTCAGTGTGTTTACTTTGTTTTTTCTCAGGAAGAAACATTTTAATATACACACACACACACATATACATATATATATATATACATACACATATGAACACAGTTTGTGAATACAATCAAGAACAAACACAGTACAGCAGACATTGTTGCAGCCTTGGGTATTCCTGATGTCCCTTAATGTTACATGTAGTACCACCCCTTGACAGACAAGGGTGGCGCACATACCACTCAGTGATGACTAGGTATGTAAGGAAAAGTGGGATATGAGGGCGGAAGGATAAACAAAAATGGCTGAAGTCACCAACACGGATCAGCTGTGTGTATTTATTTAAATATTACAGACATCACATCAAATCCCTACTCTCTCCCTCCCTCCAAGTTCAGCTGTCATAGCATAATATCATCATCAAGCACAGGCCCCCAAGCCAATCTGGTAACCTGAGCACATCTGATACCAACACCGGAAACAGATATAACATCATGTTAGTAGATAGTTAAAGTAAAACATTTCACCTCCTGCTGGAGAAAAGCGGTAATTTTTCCCAACCGGG
>JALJCO010014099.1:0-12289 GCA_023101725.1 Atherinomorus stipes
ATATATATGTGAAAAGGAGAATGAAAGGCAGATTTATTGATCAGTCGATCACCGGCAGCAGTTTTTAATCCTGCGTTTTCGGACGTCTTCACATCCAATTATCAATCAGTAGATTAATAAATCACGTGGCTGCATTTTTGTTAATTGAGGTGGTCATGTGACCTGAACGTCTGACCACTGGAGGAGGAGGAGGAGGAGAAGAGAGAAGGTGGCCTACCCTTCCCAGAGAGGAGATGGAGGGAGAGGAGGGAAGAGGGAGGAGAGAAGGCTGCAGGAGGCTCTGCTGGGAGGAGGAGGAAGAGGAGGCTTCTTTCTGCAAGAAGGCGCCGCCGACGCCGACGTCATGTGATAGACGTGCTCAAAGCTGGAGGGGGGGAGATGAGGGTGTGGCGGGAGGAGGAGGAGGGAGGGAGAGGGAGACGGGGGAGGGTGAGAGGAGGTGAGGTCACCAACCTGGACATCAGGGAGGAGGAGGAGGGGTGAGGAAGAGGAGAGAAGAGAGGGGAGGAGTCAGTGTGAGCAGAGCTGTCCAGGATGAGGTGAGGGAGGAGATCATGCTGGGAGGAGGGGGAGGAGGGGGGAGGGGGAGGAGCAGAGAGGGAGGAGTGACAAGAGGGAGATCCATCAGGACCTGCATGCCGTCTCCCTGGCCCCATGTGGGCCACATGGTTGAAGTTGGTCGGGTTGGAGATCATCTTGGACCTGAGCTGGGATCCCTCAACAGCTCTCCCTGACGACGCTTGAACGTAAACATAAACAAACGTCCAAAACAAACAAGGACAAACAGACGACACGATCACCAATATAAACCAATGTCAGATCAAAAACACATTTATGATTCAGTGGTTCCGATGCTGACCAAGCATTTTTTGTTTCATCATTTTTAAATGTACAAAGTCGCAGATTCATAGAGCTGACTCAGCAGTTTGTGTCACTGTAGTATTCTGCTGAGTCAGTGTTTTACTCTGCTGAGTCAGTGTTTTACTCTGCTGCATCAGTGTAGTATTCTGCTGAGTCAGTGTTTTACTCTGCTGAGTCAGTGCTGCTGAGTCAGTGTTTTACTCTCTGCTGAGTCAGTGTTTTACTCTGCTGAGTCAGTGCTGAGTCAGTGTTTTAATCTGCTGAGTCAGTGTTTTACTCTGCTGAGTCAGTGTTTTTACTCTGCTGCATCAGTGTAGTATTCTGCTGAGTCAGTGTTTTACTCTGCTGCATCAGTGTAGTATTCTGCTGAGTCAGTGTTTTTACTCTGCTGAGTCAGTGTAGTATTCTGCTTAGTCACTCCCTCTGCCGCAGTCTTTCCTCTTCAGGAACTTTGAACAGGAACTTTCTTTTGCTGCGAGTTCGGACCATTAGCTTCCGGCTGTAGTCCGACGTCTCTGGGATGGTGAGGTCGCCCTCTGACACACAGGTGGAGACACATTAGCTTCTGTAGTCAGGTGGGTGTGAGGGGTCAGGTGGGTGGGTGTGAAGGGTTATTGTGGGTGGGTGTGAGGGGTCAGGTGTGTGGGTGTGAGGGGTCAGGTGTGTGGGTGTGAGGGGTCATGTGGGTGGGTGTGAGGGGTCAGGTGTGTGGGTGGGTGTGAGGGGTCATGTGTGTGGGTGTGAGGGGTCATGTGAGCGTGAGGGGTCAGTGTGTGTACTGGTGTGAGGGGTCATGTGGGTGGGTGTGAGGTGTCATGTGGGTGGGTGTGAGGGGTCATGTGAGAGTGAGGGGTCAGTGTGTGTACTGGTGTGAGGGGTCATGTGGGTGGGTGTGAGGTGTCATGTGGGTGGGTGTGAGGGGGGGGGGGGGGGGGGGGGGGGGGGGGGGGGGGGGGGGGGGTCATGTGGGTGGGTGTGAGGGGTCAGGTGTGTGTGGGTGTGAGGGGTCAGGTGTATACTGGTGTGAGGGGTCATGTGTGTGGGTGTGGAGGGGTCAGGTGTGTGTTTGTGTGAGGGGTTGTGTGTGGGTGTGAGGGGTCAGGTGCGTGGGTGGGTGTGTGAGGGGTCATGTGTGTGGGTGTGAGGGGTCAGGTGTTTGGGTGGGTGTGAGGGGTCAGGTGTGTGTGTGAGGGGTCTGTGTGGGTGTGAGGGGTGGTGTGTGGGTGTGAGGGGTCAGGTGTGTGGGTGTGAGGGGTCATGTGTGTGGGTGGGTGAGGGGTCAGGTGGGTGGGTGTGAGGGGTCGTGTGTGGGTGTGAGGGGTCAGGTGTGTGGGTGGGTGTGAGGGGTCATGTGGGTGGGTGTGAGGGGTCATGTGTGTGGGTGTGAGGGGTCATGTGTGTGGGTGTGAGGGGTCAGGTGTGTGTGTGGGTGTGAGGGGTCAGGTGTGTGGGTGGGTGTGAGGGGTCATGAGGGTGGGTGTGAGGGGTCAGGTGTGTGGGTGGGTGTGAGGGGCGGGGGGTGTGGGTGGGTGTGAGGGGTCATGTGTGTGGGTGTGAGGGGTCAGGTGTGTGTGGATGTGAAGGGTCATGTGTGTGGGTTTGAGGGGTCTAGGTGTGTGGGTGGGTGTGAGGGGTCATGTGTGTGTGTGGGTGTGAGGGGTCATGTGTGGGTGGGTGTGAGGGGTCATGTGTGTGTGGGTGTGAGGGGTCGGGTGTGGGTGTGAGGGGTCAGGTGTGGGTGGGTGAGGGGTCAGGTGTGGGTGGGTGTGAGGGGTCATGTGGGTGGGGTGTGAGGGGTCATGAGTGTGTGGGTGTGAGGGGTCAGGTGTGGGTGGGTGTGAGGGGTCATGTGGGTGGGTGTGAGGGGTCATGAGTGTGTGGGTGTGAGGGGTCATGTGGGTGGGTGTGAGGGGTCAGGTGTGTGGGTGGGTGTGAGGGGTATGTGGGTGGGTGTGAGGTGTCGTGTGTGGGTGTGAGGTGTCAGGTGTGGGTGGGTGTGAGGGGTCATGTGGGTGGGTGTGAGGGGTCAGGTGTGTGGGTGGGTGTGAGGGGTAGGTGTGTGGGTGGGTGTGAGGTGTCGTGTGTGGGTGTGAGGTGTCAGGTGTGGGTGGGGTGTGAGGGGTCAGGTGTGGGTGGGTGTGAGGGGTCATGTGTGTGGGTGTGAGGGGTCAGGTGTGTGGGTGTGAGGGGTCAGGTGTGTGGGTGTGAGGGGTCATTGTGTGTGGGTGTGAGGGGTCATGTGTGTGGGTGTGAGGGGTCAGGTGTGTGGGTGTGTGTGAGGGGTCATGTGTGTGGGTGTGAGGGGTCAGGTGTGTGGGTGGGTGTGAGGGGTCATGTGTGTGGGTGTGAGGGGTCAGGTGTGTGGGTGGGTGTGAGGGGTCATGTGTGTGGGTGTGAGGGGTCATGTGTGTGGGTGTGAGGGGTCATGTGTGTGGGTGTGAGGGGTCAGGTGTGTGGGTGTGAGGTTACCTGATGAGGTGTTGCTGAAGTAAATCAGACGAGGAGCTTCGGAACTCAGCAGGTTTAGCGTCCCTTCAACATTCAGAGGTCTAATCTGAGGACAGGCGACAGAAACAAAAGTTTTCACAGGTTCAAACCAACGCCGGCCTTTCCTGCGCTGTGATTGGTTACCTTGCACAGGGAGATGGTCTGGACCCACTCTGTAGTGTGAATATCAAAAACGTCCACCCCATAGTCGCTGTAGACCGTCAGGTGGGAGGAGTTGGAGCCTAACGAGAGACAGACAGGCGTCAAACCCACAACGACTCTGCCAGGACCTGATGCAGGTCATAGACACGGATAGACCCGCATCCACGGGTGGGAGACGTGCCGACAGAGCGGCCATCTTGGATCAAAGCGGCCATCTTGGGTCAGACCAGGCTGCCGACAGAGTGAATGCGTATCTGGTGAGGAAAGCGGCGTTTCTCGTGTTCAGACCTGTTTAAGCCGGTGAAATTCCAACCGATGTCCAGATGAATGGCTCTGACTGAAAATGCCGCCCTTTCAGGGGCTGCACGGGAATATTTGATCCAGGTATCAAATATTCAATATTTATATAAATATAAATAAATATCAAATATAAATAAATATAAATAAATATCAAATATTTGATCGCACAGCTTATGTGGCGTTTTGTTCATGTATTGAAAGTAGCAAACCTGCAATAATACACACACTACTCACAAAAACGTTTGGGATATTTGGGTTTTCTGTATGATGTCAGAATGAACCTAAAATCCATGGCGACCTGTCCAAGTGAACTGAATTAGACTTTCTCTGAATTTTCAGATGCACATGAACATTGTTAATGGTTAAATATGAACACTTTATAACAAAAGCCGAATATCCCAAACTTTTTGTGAGTAGTGTAAATATATACGTGTTTTATTTATTCTTTTTGTGTTATTAAAACCCTATAAGCCTGAAGCAATTATAAAGTTTAATTAATGAATAATTCATTCATACTAATTAATTCATAAAGTATTCATTCATCCAGTTATTAAGTCATTAATTTATTAATATTATATTATCCATATATATTATTATTATTATGACATCCAGGAATAAACGCTAAAACCATCAAACCATCTTCTTCTGTCGGGCTTCTCTGAAATACGGAGAAATGTTTGAACGAGTGTTTCACGTGTAACATGTCAGAAATCACACGGGCTGCCCGTGATTGCAGATGCACGGCAGGAATCATGAGCATGAAGACGTTTAGTTCGGTGGGCAGAGCAGGAGGTTGTGGGTTCAATCCCAGGAGGGTCGACATCACGCGTGTGCTCATGCTGCTGATTTTACATTCACGCGATATGACGTGAATTTTGGGAGATCAGATGTTTGGCAGTTTAAAGGAGACAACAGTCGTCATGGCGACGTCTTCTCCGTGTGGTTGTTAATCAACCGAAGCACGACGATGATGATGATGAAGAAATGAAAAAGCACCACAGCTGTTGCTCCGTGTTGCTGCTGGGTGTGTTGTCATGGTGACACGTATGTGCAAACGTCACCACGCAGTCGCTTACGTGCCTGAACGATAATGCAGCAGTGGGGGTCCCAGCCCGCCCCGTGGCTTCAGTTAGAGGCGGTAGTGGTAGTGATTGGGGGGTGGGGGCTGTGAGTCGGGGGAACATGGGGGTTGGGGCTGGATGGGATGTGAGGGGCGTCCGTTCACTCTGACAGCAGCTGTCTGACCCGACATGACCGCCCCCCCGTGGGCGCGCGGCGTCCAGCGCGGCGACCTACAGCATGCCAGCGGCGTGGCGGGCCACATCAGCTCCTGGGTCCGGGACCGCCGGCCCTGTCCGTCCACGTACACGCCCAGCTGGCTGAAGCACAGCAGCAGCTCGGTGGGGCCCACCTCCAGGGCGTGCAGGGCGTCCAGCGGCTGCTGGGCCAGGAAGGCCAGGGACGGGTCGGCGGGGCTGACCAGGCTGATGGGGGACGACTCCCCCTGCAGGGCGAGCAGGGCGAACCCGGACGGGTACCCGACGCAGAGACGCTCCCGCAGCATCCCCAGCCACTGCACCGCCCCCGGGGCCTGCACCTCCCACAGCTTCTTATGGAGGGGCTTCGCCCGCGTGATCTCGTAGCACTGGACCTGGGGAGGAGGACGGAACCAGCGTCAGGACGGGCCGGGTCAGAACCGGAACAGAGCCAGAGACCGGGTCTGAACCAGAGACTGGGTCAGAACCAGAGACCGGGTCAGAACCAGAGACCGGGTCAGAACAGAAACCAGGTCAGAACCGGAGACTGGGTCAGAACCGGAACAGAACCAGAGACCGGGTCAGAACCAGAGACCGGGTCAGAACTGGAACCGGGTCAGAACCAGAGACCGGGTCAGAACCAGAGACCAGGTCAGAACCGGAACAGAACCAGAGACTGGGTCAGAACCAGAGACTGGAACAGAACCAGAGACTGGGTCAGAACCGGAACAGAACCAGAGACCGGGTCTGAACCAGAGACCGGAACAGAAACAGAGACTGGGTCAGAACCAGAGACTGGAACAGAACCAGAGACCAGGTCAGAACCGGAACAGAACCAGAGACCGGGTCAGAACCAGAGACTGGGTCAGAACCAGAGACTGGGTCTGAACCAGAGACCGGGTCTGAACAGAAACCAGGTCAGAACCGGAGACTGGGTCAGAACCGGAGACCGAGTCAGGACCGGAGACCAGGTCAGGACCGGAACAGATCCAGAGACCAGGTCAGAACTGAAACCGGGTCAGAACTGAAACCGGGTCAGAACCAGAAACTGGGTCAGAACCAGAGACTGGGTCAGAACCAGAGACCGTGTCAGAACTGGAACCGGGTCAGAACTGAAACCGGGTCAGAACCAGAAACTGGGTCAGAACCGGAGACTGGGTCAGAACCAGAAACCGGGTCAGAACCGAAAACAGGTCAGAACCGGAGACTGGGTCAGAACCAGAGAGCGGGTCAGAACTGAAACCGGGTCAGAACCAGAGACCGGGTCAGAACTGGAACCGGGTCAGAACTGAAACCGGGTCAGAACCGGAAACCGGGTCAGAACCGAAAACGGGTCAGAACCGGAGACTGGGTCAGAACCAGAGAGCGGGTCAGAACTGATACCGGGTCAGAACCAGAAACTGGGTCAGAACCAGAGACCGTGTCAGAACTGGAACCGGGTCAGAACTGAAACCGGTTCAGAACCAGAAACTGGGTCAGAACCGGAGACTGGGTCAGAACCAGAAACCGGGTCAGAACCGCAAACAGGTCAGAACCGGAGACTGGGTCAGAACCAGAGAGCGGGTCAGAACTGAAACCGGGTCAGAACCGAAGGGTGTGCAGCAGGTGAGGGGCGGGTTCTGACCTGACGCTTGACGGCGGCCAGCAGGCAGGCGGGGCCCCCGGGTCGGAGCACTCCTGTGGTCAGAGCCTGGCAGCCCTTCGTCTCGGCCAGCTTGATGTCGAAGGAGGCCTCGGCCCCCTCCAGGACCCCCCAGGGATGAAGGTGCACCTGCCGGCTCCGCCCACACAGCAGAGCCACCATCTTCTCCTTCGGGATCAGATCGATCTGACAAACCTTCTTACTGTCGGCGGCCCGAACGATCACTGCAGAGGAGAGAGGACGGTCACCGTGGGTCCACATGTCCCTCTGCGGGTCCACCTGTCCCTCTGCGGGTCCACCTGTCCCTCTGCAGATCCACCTGTCCCTCTGCAGGTCCACCTGTCCCTCTGCAGATCCACCTGTCCCTCTGTAGGTCCACATGTCCACCTGTCCCTCTGCGGGTCCACATGTCCCTCTGCGGGTCCACCTGTCCCTCTGCGGGTCCACATGTCCCTCTGCGGGTCCACCTGTCCCTCTGCGGGTCCACCTGTCCCTCTGCAGATCCACCTGTCCCTCTGCAGATCCACCTGTCCCCTCTGCGGGTCCACCTGTCCCTCTGCGGGTCCACCTGTCCCTCTGCGGGTCCACATGTCCCTTTGCGGGTCCATCTGTCCCTCTGCGGGTCCACCTGTCCCTCTGCAGATCCACCTGTCCCTCTGCAGATCCACCTGTCCCTCTGCAGATCCACCTGTCCCTCTGTAGGTCCACATGTCCACCTGTCCCTCTGCGGGTCCACATGTCCCTCTGCGGGTCCACCTGTCCCTCTGCAGGTCCACATGTCCCTCTGCAGGTCCACCTGTCCCTCTGCAGGTCAACCTGTTCACCTGTCCCTCTGCAGGTCCACATGTCCCTCTGCAGGTCCACCTGTCCCTCTGCAGGTCCACATGTCCCTCTGCAGGTCCACATGTCCCTCTGCAGGTCCACCTGTCCCTCTGCAGGTCAACCTGTTCACCTGTCCCTCTGCGGGTCCACATGTCCCTCTGCAGGTCCACCTGTCCCTCTGCAGGTCCACATGTCCCTCTGCAGGTCCACCTGTCCCTCTGCAGGTCAACCTGTACCTCTGTAGGTCCACCTGTTCACCTGTCCCTCTGCGGGTCCACCTGTCCCTCTGCAGGTCCACATGTCCCTCTGCAGGTCCACCTGTTCACCTGTCCCTCTACAGGTCCACATGTCCCTCTGCAGGTCCACCTGTTCACCTGTCCCTCTACAGGTCCACATGTCCCTCTGCAGGTCCACCTGTCCCTCTGCAGGTCCACCTGTTCACCTGTCCCTCTGCGGGTCCACCTGTCCCTCTGCAGGTCCACCTGTCCCTCTGCAGGTCCACCTGTTCACCTGTCCCTCTGCGGGTCCACATGTCCCTCTTCGGGTCCACCTGTCCCTCTGCGGGTCCACCTGTCCCTCTGCGGGTCCACCTGTCCCTCTGCAGGTCCACCTGTTCACCTGTCCCTCTACAGGTCCACATGTCCCTCTGCAGGTCCACCTGTCCCTCTGCAGGTCCACCTGTCCCTCTGCGGGTCCACCTGTCCCTCTGCGGGTCCACCTGTCCATCTACAGGTCCACCTGTCTGTCTACAGGTCCACCTGTCTGTCTACAGGTCCACCTGTCCATCTGTCTGTCTGCAGGTCCACCTGTCTGTCTACAGGTCCACCTGTCCATCTGTCTGTCTGCAGGTCCACCTGTCCACCTGTCTGCCTGCAGGTCCACCCGTCCCTCTGCAGGTCCACCTGTCCATCTGTCTGCCTGCAGGTCCACCTGTCCATCTGTCTGCCTGCAGGTCCACCTGTCCCTCTGCAGGTCCACCTGTCCACCTGTCTGTCTACAGGTCCACCTGTTTGTCTGCAGGTCCACCTGTCCACCTGTCTGTCTACAGGTCCATCTGTCTGTCTACAGGTCCACCTGTCAATCTGTCTGTCCACCTGTCCCTCTGCAGGTCCGTCTGTCTGTCTGCAGGTGCGTCTTTCCGTCCGTGTGTCTCACCGTCTCTGGTGACCTCGATCACAAACAGCCCGTCTTCGGTTCCCAGGGCGATCCGCTCCCGATCTGCAGACAGAAACCAGAACCGATCCAGACCAGATCCTAGTCAGACCTGGATCTAACAGGACTAATGTAAAACTGATCCCCCATTCTGCAGATCCAGATCCTAGTCAGACCTGGATCTAACAGGACTAATGTAAAACTGATCCCCCATTCTGCAGATCCAGATCCTAGTCAGACCTGGATCTAACAGGACTAATGTAAAACTGATCCCCCATTCTGCAGATCCAGACCCTAGTCAGACCTGGACTGGGACCTGGACCAGAACCAGACTGACCGAGCACGGCGGCGGACAGCGTGGTCTTGATGATGGGCAGCGAGGCGTCGTAGGCCTCGTGCAGGACGTGGACCTGCTGGGTCTTCAGCTGGTTCTTGGTCAGGATGGTCTGCAGACCCTCCAGGATCCGGACCCACCTCCTCTTCTCCGCTTCGCTTTCCGCCAGGACCAGCAGGGACACGGAGGACAGCTGCGAGACCAGCTGCGAGGACGTCACCTGAAGACAGCAACAGCAATCAGACGGGAGGGTCAGGGTTAGGACGGGGTCCCGGTCCGGGTCCTAGACCGGGTCCTAGACCGGGTCCCAGACAGGGTCCTAGGCGGGGTCCCGGACCGGGTCTTGGACCGGATCCCAAACGGGGTCTTAGACAGGGTCTTGGACCGGGTCCCAGACCGGGTCCCGGTCTGGGACCCGGTCTGGGACCCGGTCCGGGACTCGGTCTTGGACCGGGTCCTAGACCGAGTCCCAGACCGGGTCCCAGACGGGGTCTTGGACAGGGTCTTGGACCGGGTCCCAGACCGGGTCCCGGTCCAGGTCCCAGACCGGGTCCCAGACGGGGTCTTGGACCGGGTCTTGGACCGGGTCCCGGTCCGGGTCATAGACGGGGTCCCGGACCGGGTCCTAGGCGGGGTCTTGGACCGGGTCCCGGTCCGGGTCCCAGACGGGGTCTCCTACCCTGAAGATGCAGGGCACGTCCTTCCTGGTGGCGTGGATCACGTCGGACGCCAGCACCGAGCTGACGGTCAGGTCCTCGTCTCTGAAACACAGCAGAGGTGGTTCAGGTCAGAACCGCGGCGTCATGCTGACCCGGTCCCGGACCGGCCGAGGCGGGTCTACCTGAGGTCCAGGACCAGAGAGGCCACCACGCCCGGCTGCGTGGACTTCCCCTCCGGGATGTCGTAGAGGAACAGCTTGCAGTCGGACACCACGGCCAGCGCTCGCTGCCAGCCCTTCTTCACGCCGCTGGGTTTGGGGACCTGACGGAGAGAGCGAGGAGGAGGCTCAGTACGAGCTGCGTTCTGGTCCGGTTCTGGTCCGGTCCGATTCGGGAATTACCCTGACGTAGCCTTTGTAGGCGGTTCCGATGCCCCTCTGCACGTCGATGCCCTGCGGCCGCTTGGCCTGCTCTGCTGGGATTGGACAGACCAGGGGGGCGTGGTCTTTGCAGGTCACGTGACAGATGAAGGAGCACACTGAGGACAGACGGATGACAGTCAGACCCGTTCCGGCGGCTCCTGGTTCGGTTCTGGTCCTGTGGGAGCGAAGCGGACCTACCTTCGCAGGCGTAGCCCTGCCGGCTGAGGCCCACCATCAGGGAGGTGCAGTGGGTGCACTGGGTCGGCGTGGAGAACGTCCTGATGCTCAGCTGGTGGGCTTTGGGCTGGAACACAGTTAGCAAACAGAACTCGTCTAAACCGGGCCGGTTCCACAGAACAGGAGCGGATCATTCAGGTTTGAACAGTTCTGGGTTTTTCAGTCGTTTCAGGTTTGATCTAGTTCTTCAGTTCAGTGAGTTTTAGTTTTCTGAGCAGGTTTGATAGTTTTTATTAGTTTTAATTATTTGGAAAATGCTTCATTTTAGTTTAGTTTTTAATTTTGGAAAATGCTTCGTTTTAGTCTAATTTTTAATTTTGGAAAATGCTTCGTTTTAGTTAAGTTTTTTTTTTTTTGGAAAATGCTTCGTTTTAGTTTAGTTTTTATTTTTTGGAAATGCTTCGTTTTAGTTTAGTTTTTATTTTTTGGAAAATGCTTCGTTTTAGTTTAGTTTTTAATTTTGGAAAATGCTTCATTTTAGTTTAGTTTTTATTTTTTGGAAAATGCTTCGTTTTAATTTAGTTTTTAATTTTGGAAATGCTTTGTTTTAATTTAGTTTTATTTTTGGAAAATGCTTCGTTTAGTTTTTTTGGGGGGGAAAATGCTTCGTTTTAGTTTAGTTTTTGTTTTTGGAAAATGCTTCGTTTTAGTTTAGTTTTTATTAGTTTTTATCTTTTGGAAAATGCTTCATTGAAGTTTAGTTTTTATTTTTTGGAAAATGTTTAGTTTTAGTTTAGTTTTTTGGGGGGGGGGAAATGCTTCATTTTAGTTTAGTTTTTATTAGTTTTTATCTTTTGGAAAATGCTTCATTGAAGTATATTTTTTATTTTTTGGAAAATGTTTCGTTTTAGTATAGTTTTTTTTTTGGAAAATGCTTTGTTTTAGTTTAGTTTTTTTTTTTTGGAAAATGCTTCGTTTTAGTTTAGTTTTTATTAGTTTTTATCTTTTTGGAAAATGCTTCATTGAAGTTTAGTTTTTTATTTTTTTTGGAAAATGCTTCGTTTTAGTTTAGTTTTTAGTTTTTGGAAAATGCTTCTTTTGAATTTAGTTTTTAGTTTTTGGAAAATGCTTCATTTTAATTTAGTTTTTATCTTTAAAAATGCTTCGTTTTAGTTTAGTTTTTATTTTTTTGGAAAATGCTTTATTTTATTTTATTTTTTATTTTTTGGAAAATGCTTTATTTTATTTTAGTTTTTATTTTTTGGAAAATGCTTCGTTTTAGTTTAGCTTTTATTTTTTGGAAAATGCTTTGTTTTAATTTAGTTTTTATTTTTTGGAAAATGCTTTATTTTATTTTAGTTTTTATTTTTTGGAAAATGCTTCGTTTTAGTTTAGCTTTTATTTTTTGGAAAATGCTTTGTTTTAATTTAGTTTTTATTTTTTGGAAAATGCTTAGTTTTAGTTAAGTTTTAATTTTTGGAAAATGCTTCATTTAAGTTCAGTTTTAGTTTTTTATTTTTGGAAAATGCTTTATTTTAGTTTAGTTTTTATTTTTTGGAAAATGCTTTATTTTATTTTAGTTTTAATTTTTGGAAAATGCTTTATTTTATTTTAGTTTTTATTTTTTGGAAAATGCTTTATTTTAGTTTAGTTTTTTATTTTTTGGAAAATGCTTTATTTTATTTTAGTTTTAATTTTTGGAAAATGCTTTATTTTATTTTAGTTTTTATTTTTTTGGAAAATGCTTCGTTTTAGTTTAGCTTTTATTTTTTGGAAAATGCTTTGTTTTAATTTAGTTTTTATTTTTGGAAAATGCTTAGTTTTAGTTAAGTTTTAATTTTTGGAAAATGCTTCATTTAAGTTCAGTTTTAGTTTTTATCTTTTGGAAAATGCTTTATTTTAGTTTAGTTTTTATTTTTTGGAAAATGCTTTTATTTTATTTTAGTTTTAATTTTGGAAAATGGTTCATTTAAGTTCGGTTTTAGTTTTTATTTTTTGGAAAATGCTTTATTTTA
>JALJCO010014101.1:0-42159 GCA_023101725.1 Atherinomorus stipes
AATATATGAAATGAGCACCAGAAGGGCTTCAGAAACAACTGCTCCACAACATCAGCTGTGATGGAGATTGTGGAACATGTTGCTGCTGGTGTTGATCAAACACTTGATAGTGTGTGTGTTCATTGATTTACACAAAGCTTTTGACCCTGTTGACCACGTAAGACTGCTGGGAAAATGTGAACATGGTTTACGGGGGGTCATGCATCTGTGGTTAAAGGGTTATTTTAGTAACAAGTAACAATATGTACAAATTAATAACACAAAGTCACAAACAGAAACTCCCTTGCGTCCCTCAAGGTTCAGTTTTAGGCCCTAAATCTTTTGTACTATATTTAAGTGACATTTTTATAGTATCCAGTACCTTGAAATTTATAATGCTGATGACACAAACTTTTTTTTTCTGGAAAGAATATGGACAAACTCATGCAAATTGTAGAAAAGAACTAGCTGAGTTAAAAGTGGTTTGATTATAATAAGCTTTCCTTAAAGGTGCCATGACATCAACTGTCACTTTTCTGGGGTTTCGGGTGTATAATATGATCTGCTGTGCACTGATGAGGCCATGTGAATGTCCAGAGTGAGAATCAAAGTTCCTGTTTATGGTCTGTCAGCTTTGTCTCTCTGCTCAGAAACAGTTGAATCAGACAGCAGCTTATCATTCTACATAGTTCTATCATTCTACGTAGTTCTATCATTCTACGTAGTTCCATCATTCTACGTAGTTCCATCATTCTACGTAGTTCCATCATTCTACGTAGTTCTATCATTCTACGTAATTCTATCATTCTACGTAGTTCCATCATTCTATGTAGTTCTATCATTCTACGTAATTCTCATCATTCTACGTAGTTCCATCATTCTACGTAGTTCTATCATTCTACTATCATTCCTATGTAGTTCTATCATTCTACGTAGTTCAATCATTCTACGTAGTTCCATCATTCTACGTAGTTCTATCATTCTACGTAATTCTATCATTCTACGTAGTTCCATCATTCTATGTAGTTCTATCATTCTACGTAGTTCTATCATTCTACGTAGTTCCATCATTCTACGTAGTTCCATCATTCTATGTAGTTTTATCATTCTACGTAGTTCCATCATTCTACGTAGTTCTATCATTCTACGTAATTTAATTGCTCCAATAAGAGCACACTATGAAGTAAACAGCCCCCCCCTCTCTCCTAACGGTCTATGCACCGTCCGCTCCCCCCCCCCTCCCTGTCTGATTCAGCTGCATGTATGGAGCTAGTAGTAACTTCTGTGCAGTCAGGTCTGGATTTTCAAACAAATGGATTTAAAAGCAAACTTCTGCAGCAACACTGAGGGAGGGGGCCACAACCTTGTCATTACCTGTAAGTTTATTTATTTTCTAAATGCTGTCTTGTCTGATAAACGTAGCTCACACTGTCTGAAGTGCCCATGTTGCTAGCAGTTAGCCTTTAGCAAACTCCGACCGCAGCTTGACCTAGATTCTCCAAATAAGGTCATAGCCAAATAAGGTGTAGCCAATCAAAATGAAGTCAACGTAGTCTCCGGGTAAAGCTCCATATCATCACCGGACCCAACTGTATTACTGAGGAAGTGAGGTCTGGTGTTTCAAAACAATACTCTGCTGTAAAAAATGCCGTTTTTTTCTTTGAGTATTTACATATGCAGTAATGCCAACAACATAAACTAGTTTTTAACTGCTATGTCATCACTCCTTTAAATGAAAAAAACAACTAAATTTATGGTATTTTCTGGTAATCAGATCTACAATAATATAAGGGGGTTGGTGTGGTTGGGGGTTATAAATGGGGTTGAAATTGATAGAATTTATGAGACCAAATTTCTAGGTATCATTATAGACAGCAAACTTAGTTGGAAGCCTCACATTGAATATATTAGAAATCAAATAGCAAAAATGATCAGAATATTGTTATAAGTAAACGATTTAATGAATCTTAAAGGTCTGTATATTATATACTCCACCTTAGTTGTGCCCTATTTGTCAAATTGTTCAGAAATTTGGGAAATGCAAATAAAACAAACATTCACACTTAAGTTACAAAAAAAGCTATTAGACTTATTAATAAAGTGGGATATCATTAACATACTAATAAACTTTTTATTGAAAGCAATACTTTAAAATTTAAAGACATTGTATTATATTAGAATACTGGAAGTAATGTGTAAAGCGATGTACGAAAGTCTTCCTTCTGGCATTCAGAAATTATTTCAGTTAGAGAGAGTAAAAATAATTTATGAGGTTTGTTGGTATTTGAGGATGCTAAAGAAAAAAGTGAAGTAAAATCTAGATGTGTTTCTGTTGTCGGTGTGAAACTGTGGAATGAACTGAATGATGAAACCATTATGTGCTTTTTGGTGAACTTTAAAATAGAAATGTAAAATAGTCAGGCGAGAGGCGGGGTACACCCTGGACAGGTCGCCAGTCTGTCGCAGGGCCAACACAGAGACAGACAACCATTCACACTCACATTCATTCCTAGGGGCAATTTAGTGATCAATCAACCTAACATGTAATGTAAAAATAATAAAAAGATTATTCTGTCGTGTAGCTATATTGTGTAACCATAAGAATATGTAGTATGAATCTGTAAGAATATTTCAATATGAATGTGTATATATGTACATATACAGTATGTATCTATGTAAATGGACAGAAGATATTTTGTTTTGTAGACTGCTGAGTCATGAACAGGGTCGGCAAGTATCAGCCTCGGCTTCAGCATGTACCTGTTTTTGCAAATTATTGGTTTGTAAGGTTCTATTTGTTTCTGGTATTGTAATGTTTTGACCAACCAACCAGCCAACCAACCAACCAGCCAATGAGCCAGCCAACCGGCCAACCAGCCAGCCAGCCAACCAGCCAACCAACCAACCAGCCGGCCAACCTGCCTGCCAGCCAGCCAACCAGCCAACCAGCCAACCAACCAACTAACCAACCGGCCATCCAACCAACCAACCAACCAACCAACCAGCCAACCAACCGTCCAGCCGAGCAGCCAACCAACAAACCGGCCAGCCGAGCAGCCAACCAACCAACCAGCCAGCCAACCAACCAACCAAACAACCAACCAACCAAACAACCAGCCAGCCAAGCAGCCAGCCAACCAACCAACCAACCAACTAACCAGCCAACCAGCCAGCCAGCCAACCAACAAACCAACCACCCAACTAGCCAACCAACCAACCAACCAACCAACCAACCAACCAACCAACCAACCAGCCAACCAATGAACCAGCCAACAAGCAAGCCAACCAGCCAGCCAAGCTGCCAACCAACCAGCCAACCAACCAACCAACCAACCAACCAACCAACCGGCCATCCAACCAACATGCCAGCTAAGCAGCCAACCAAACAACCAACCAACCAACCAACCAGCCAACGAGCCAGCCAACCAGTCAGCCAGCCAACCAACCAACCAACCAACCAACCAACCAACCAGCCAACAAGCAAGCCAAGCTGCCAGCCAACCAACCAACCAACCAACCAACCAACCAACCAACCAACCAGCCAGCCAACCAACCAGCCAACCAAACAACTAGCCAACCAACCAACCAACCAACCAACCAACCAACCAACCAACCAGCCAACAAGCAAGCCAAGCAGCCAACCAACCAACCAACCAACCAACCAACCAACCAACCAACCAACCAACCAACCAACCAACCAACCAGCCAGCCAACCAACCAGCCAACCAAACAACTAGCCAACCAACCAACCAACCAACCAACCAACCAACCAACCAACCAACCAACCAACCAACCAACCAGCCAGCCAACCAGCCAGCCAGCCAACCAGCCAACCAACCAACCAGCCAACCAACCAACCAACCAACTAACCAACCAACCAGCCAGCTGAAGACGTTTGGGCTTTGACAACACACAAATAATCAAACGCTATCGTTGGACAGAGCAGCTATAATCTATGTTGCGTGTTTAATAAGAGACGAGTAACCACATGCAGCAGGAAATAGAACACCAACTGCATTTCTTTTGTAGTTTTTCACAAAATAACATCAGTCAGAATAAAATAACTGGAGGTCAAACATTAATAAACCGTGGAATTGAGATGACCAAGTCATGACCGTGTGGAAACGGACATAAATAACTGGTGGCCAGTGGTGACTAGGCTTACATACTCCGCGAGAAGCCACAACTTTCTTCTTGTTCTTGGGGACGTGATTGAGGACGGCTTGCGGCTTGTTCCCGACCCCTCAGCTGAGCAGAACTTTCTTCTTGTGGACCTCTGAGAAGTATTGTGTGATTGGATGGACATTTGAGGGGGGCGGGGTTTAACACAGACGCTTGAAGCAGAGAGTTGTCATTCCGCATCTCTGCAGATGCGATGTTGAACGAATAGTTTTAATAAACAGCTGATGGAGGTGGTGAGAAATACGACAATGTAAACTACACACGTGGGATTTAAATACACGGACACCACCGTGTGCTCAACTTCGTCCTACCACGGACAAAGTTTATTGTAAATGTATGATCACTGGGTGAACACAGTCACACCCCGCCCCCTTCCCCCACGTGCGCCTGGTCGCAGAGCTTTTTGTGGAGTATGAAATGATTTGACGAAAAATAACTTTTTTTCTTGTTCTTGCAACCTCACGGGCAAGAACAAAGTTCTTGCTTCTCGTGGAGTCTGGAACAAGCTTAATGCATGAATCTACAGCATGTTCACATGTTGTCCAAAATGAACTTATCCAAGCCCATTTTTGGATTTATATATATAAATTTGTATATATGCATATATAGATGCTTTACATCTGTATGCATGGCTGCGTGACTCTCTACAGTCACGCAGCCATGCTGGGTGGCGGAAAGCTAGCCTGGACCACTGCAGCACTCAGTGGTGACCGTAAACTTGCTGTGAGCTGCTTCAATAATAACGGTGCTACATGACTTTACACTTTTTAAGCCAGTTCAGCTTTTATGTGAGCTCAGAAAGCCACATTTTCTTAAATTTGAACTTGTTGGTGCTCAAGACCGTTACGATTTTTCCAAATCCTGGTTTACAAACCTCCAAAACTGCCACCAGACAGAGATGTTGCTGCCTGATTAGCTTAGCATGACATTTACAACCTCGTCCAACGACAGTCGCACTTCACAGGAGCAGAAAAAAAAAAAAAAAAGTTATTAATATATATATATATATATATATATATATATAAATACTGCATATAAAGTCGGCCTCAAAATTATTAATACCCTCCAATTAAAGAGGGAAAAAATCATTTGTTGGTGATTGACAAAATTGATAATAAATGAAAATTCCATGACAATCATGACATTGATTCTGAATTGTGGTTCAACAGAGATATTAAAAACAAAGACACAAAAAAATAAAACAAGTAAACAAGCATGATGGGGTTCTGAAGCTAAAATGTTGATGAGCCAATCACTGCAATCAGGTGTTTCTGTAACGTCCAATCAGATGTCTGCACCTGTTGACAGGTATGTTGGTCCATGTTCATGAGAAAGATGCTCTAATGTGTCTGAGACAGTTTTTTTTTTATTATTATTATTTTCAACCACAATTGAAAAACAATATTTTATTTCACTAGATTATAATCTTTCTCAGATTCAGTCCTGATGGTGGGACTAACTCTATGAAGTTTGTTAAATTGTGCCCTTGAGCAGCTCCACACCTTGGCGAGCCGGTCTCTCAGGGCCTGGCGGGCAGCTCTGTCGGTGTCCCCCCCAGCATCCAGCCAGGCCTGCTTGGCTTCGGCTCGGGACAGCTGGATCACACTCTGAACTCCTGCCGAGTCTTTCCCAGCATCCTCAGCGGGAGCGTCACACGATGAGATCTGCGTCAGATAAAAAGCACAGTCAGAGGGACCTACACCAGGGCCAATCAGACCTTCATCCACACAACCAGGAGCTACTAACGTCCTGGTCCATGGAGGTCTGGTCAGAACTGGTCTGGAAGGAGAAGGTTGCCACTGTGATCCGGATTTGGTCCAACAGAAGAGGCAGCTCTGTCTTCAGCCAGCCGCAGGACAGGACGCTGCCCTCACCCGCCACCCGCAGGCTGGTGTACACCTCCTCCGGACTCACTCCTTTCTTCTCCCCGTCCTGCCATGGACAGAAGGACAGACACTCGAGACCAGGGCTCTGCAACCTGCGGCCCCAGAACCACGAGGGGCTCGTTGGACCGTCCACAACGCCTCAATAACATCCACTAAAACTGATAAAGAACTGAGTAATATTTTAAAATACAGATGATAACAGATGTAGTTTTAGCAGTTTTTCATTGGAATAATAGGGGATTATCACGCTTACCGGAAGTTCCCGGGTTTTGGACACTTCCTCTTCTGGGCCATGTTAACGACAGCCGTTCCTGCTCTGTTATACTGTTTAAATCGGATAAATTCCAAACATATTTAAGTTTTCATTCTAGACTGAAGTGATACTGGATCAAAAGCTGGATCAAAGCGATCGATTCGCCGCGGTGAAGGGCCGAACTTTATAATAAAACACACGTTTGTTTGTCCCCGGTGGGGCACAACACCGGCACTTCACAGCATGCTAGCATTAGCCAGCTAGCGTTTACTGACGTGCTTAACATTGTGCGTCTTAAAACACACAAACATCTGAAAATCGGGTCTGTACCCCCCCGTTTCCAGTGGAACAACTGGTGACTGCCAAGAAAGGAGACGCTTTCAGATGATTGTGTGTTTTCAGCCGCACAAAGTTAGGAACGTCATTGAGCTGGCTAATGCTAACCTGCTAACACGACTGCGCAGTCTGCCGGCCACAAACAAACGTGTGTCGTTTTATTATAAAGTTCGGTCCTTCACCGCGGCGAATCGGTCGTTTTAATCCACTTCTTCCTCAGCATCACTTCAGTCTGGAATGAAAACTTGGCATTGGCGTTTATCCGATTTACAAAGTTTAACAGAGTAGTAGCTGGCGGACTACTGTTAGCAGGTTAGCATTAGCCAGCTTGATGAAACTAACTTTGTGCGGCTGAAAACACACAAGCATCTGAAAGCGTCTCCTTTCTTGGCAGTCCCCAGTTGTTCCACTGGAAACGGGGGGGTTCAGACCCGATTTTCAGATGTTTGTGTGTTTTTAAGACGCACAATGTTAAGCACGTCAGTAAACGTTAGCTGGCTAATGCTAGCATGCTGTGAAGTGCCGGTGTTGTGCCCCACCGGGGACAAACAAACGTGTGTTTTATTATAAAGTTCGTCCCTTCACCGCGGCAAATCGATCGCTTTGATCCAGCTTTTGATCCAGTATCACTTCAGTCTGGAATGAAAACTTAAATATGTTTGGAATTTATCCGATTTAAACAGTATAACAGAGCAGGAACGGCTGTCGTTAACATGGCCCGGAAGAGGAAGTGCCAAATGTTTCAACTTCCGGAAAACGGAACGCGGAAATGTGATAATCCCCTATTGTACTTCATTTTTACAAGCAAAAGTACCAGTAACTTTTTCTACATCTGTTTCTCGTCTCATTTGCTTTGAAATTCTGGTCTTCTGCAACACAGTCTCAGAAGAGCAACATCCCATAAAGGAAAATGGAACTGTCCCTTTTTTCTGGTGAAGCTTTTATGTTTGTACAGAAGAAGATTAGGGCCACTGAAGAGAAATAAAAGTCAGGAATATGACTTTTTTCCAGAACATTTAAAAAAAAAATTTTTATTTCTGAAAAAACAAACAAACAAACAAAAAACTATCAGAAAAAAAGAAATGTATTGGTAAAAAGTCAGAATTCTGACTTTTTACCAATACATTAAAAAAAAAAAAGTCTGGAGTTTTGTTTTTGCTTTTTTTAATTTCTAAAAGACAAAAAAAGGTCATAATTCTGACTTAAAGCAGCCCTTACCGATGCTGCATTGTTACACTATTTTGTCAAGAGTGTAAAATGCTGTATGAGGTAATAGAACTCTGAAATACAAACAGACCCACCATTAATCAAAATAAGATATTATTCCAACCTCTAAATACTCAATGAAAACTCCAACCAATCTTTGAAGTGGGGTGCACGCCATGATTGGCTGAGGGACCTGCCTGCCAGACCTTTGCTTCTGCATTGGGAGGCAGAGGGAATGACGGAGGGTGTCTTAGGAGAGAAGTGGGACTGTTTATATTCAAATAATCTTGCTGTGCTTTCTGAAATGCAAGATGGGTAAAGGTTGCTTAAAAATCTCAGATTTCTGACTTTTATCCAGAACATTAAAACATTTTTTAGAGGATTTTCTTTTTCAATTTCTGAAATAAGTCATAATTCTGGGGAAAATGACAGCATTCTGACTTTTTCAGAGATTAAAAATTGTTTTCCAAAACCTAAAAGTTGAAATAAATCTTTGTTTTGGGAAAATGGCAAAAATGACATTTCATAAAGCATTTATAAAAAATTATAAGTTGTCTTTTTAAAAAGGGATATGAAATATTTGCAGCTCTGGGCGACTTTTCTGTAGCTGGGTTGAGGCAGAAGTGTCTCTTTGGCGTGTAAAGGTTGCAGAGCCCTGCTCTAGACTACAGTCTGAAGATGAGGTGTTGCTGCAGAGGTGAGGAGGTGAACGCCACTTGCTCTGATCAGCTGGATCAGCTTCAGCCCCTCCTCCTTCATCAGCTTCTGCCTCCAGGACTCCAGGTTTTCCGGGGCCAGCTCTTTGGGCTTGATCGGCAGGGCGGGGACCCGTCTGACAGGCGAAGGGGGGTGGAGCTTCACGGGCAGAGGAGCCGGTTCTGGCCGGGCCAGGTCACACATCTCACACATGGTAGCAGGAGAGTAGTTCAGGTAGGTGCAGAACTGGCACACCCACTGGGATGGAGACACGGTCACAAACTGGTCTGATCACAGAAGCAACTGCTTTCAGTCATGACCGCAATTCAAATACAGCGAGAAATAAGTACTGAACACGTCAACATTTTTCTCAGAAAATATATTAAAAGTAAAGCCATTGACATGAAATTTTCACCAGATGTTGGCAACAACCCAAGTAATGCACACAAAGAAATCCGAACATCTGTGTCCATAAATGAAGTTATGTGTAATATAGTGAAACAGGGAATAAGTATTGAACAAATGAAGAAATGGAGACAAAAAGATCTGAAAGCCAAGAAAGCAGCTGGAGTCTGTCAGTATTTAGAAAGTAATCCTGTCCTCTATCAGAGCAAAGTAATATCAGCTGCTTTAGTCCTGATTGATGCCTTTAAAAAGGTTTCTCATCACCAAGGTGTCAGACAAGAAGCATTGCATGATGGGTAAAAGCAAAGAGCTGTCTAAAGACCTACGCAGCCTTCTTATTGCAAACACACTGAAGGCATTGGTTCCAGGTGCATTTGTAAACTTGTGAAAGTTCCAGTGAGCACCATTGGGACCATCATCCGGAAGTGGAAAGAACACGGCATGGTCATAAAGCGGCCACGGCCAGATGCTCCTCACAAGATTTCAGACAGAGGAGTCAGAACAATCATCAGAAAGGTTCTCCAACAGCCCAGGACCACTCGTGGAGAGCTTCAGAAAGACCTGGAACCAGCAGCTACAGTTGTTTCAGAGAAAACAAGAAGGAATGCACTCAACCGCCATGGCCTTCATGCACGCACACCACGCAAGACTCCATTTCTGAAGAAGAAGCAGGTTGATGCTGGTTTGAAGTTTCTAACACAACATCTGGACAAACCCATGACATTCTGGAAAACATAGTCTGGTCAGATGAGACCAGAACTGAACTCTTCAGATGTCATAAGACACAACATGATTGGAGGAGAAATGGCACCAAAAACACCATAGCAACAGTGAAGTTTGGAGGTGGAAGCATCATGGTGGGGGCTGTTTTTCAGCATGTGGTACTGGCAGACTTCATATGATTGAAGGAAGAATGAATGGAGGAAAGTAGAGACATTCTGGAGCAGAATCTGCTGAAGATGAAAAGAGGCTGGATCTTTCAGCAAGACGACCGTCCAACCACACAGCCAAGAAACACTCACCTGCTTTAAGAAGAAGATAAAGCTGCTAGAACGGACCAGAAACACTCACCTGCTTTAAGAAGAAGATAAAGCTGCTAGAACGGACCAGAAACACTCACCTGCTTTAAGAAGAAGATAAAGCTGCTAGAACGGACCAGAAACACTCACCTGCTTTAAGAAGAAGATAAAGCTGCTAGAACGGACCAGAAACACTCACCTGCTTTAAGAAGAAGAAGATAAAGCTGCTAGAATGGACCAGAAACACTCACCTGCTTTAAGAAGAAGAAGATAAAGCTGCTAGAACGGACCAGAAACACTCACCTGCTTTAAGAAGAAGAAGATAAAGCTGCTAGAACGGACCAGAAACACTCACCTGCTTTAAGAAGAAGAAGATAAAGCTGCTAGAACGGACCAGAAACACTCACCTGCTTTAAGAAGAAGAAGATAAAGCTGCTAGAACGGACCAGAAACACTCACCTGCTTTAAGAAGAAGAAGATAAAGCTGCTAGAACGGACCAGAAACGCTCACCTGCTTTAAGAAGAAGAAGATAAAGCTGCTAGAACGGACCAGAAACGCTCACCTGCTTTAAGAAGAAGAAGATAAAGCTGCTAGAACGGACCTGTCAGTCACCCGACCAAAAAGAACCAAAGATCTGAGTTCACAGAAGATCTGAAGACAGTTTGTGGAAGAATGGACCAAAATCACACCTGAGCAACGTTTTCCACTGGTTTCTCCGTACAGGAGGTGTCTGGAGGCTGGAGTTTCTTTCTATGTGTGCATTAGTTGGGTTGTTGCCGACATCTGCTGAAAACTTCATGTCTATAGCTCTACTAGAAATATATTTCTGAGAAAAATGTTTAAGTGTTCAATACTTCCCCCGCTATGTACGTATATATAATATATATATATATATATATATATACATATATATATTAGGGCTGTAACGATACCCGTATCGAAATCGAAATCGCGACACTCAGAGCCTCGATCCTGTGTCGCGGTGGGAGAAGGCAGGATCGCGACACCCTCCAAGCCCAGTTCAGATGCTCTAAAACTCCTCAGATCACAGAAAACTATATGACTTTTTCCCATCGGGCTACAGACTATTTTAGCATTCAGTTGCTAACCAGACAACACGTCTGTCTTAAAGGCAGCAGGTAAAGTGTCACGTTTGTTTCCTGTAACTTGTCAGTTTTCTATCGGTACCTGGGATGAGCCACTCGCGCGCATCCAGCTCGGGAGTGTGTGATGAGGAGCGATGGCAGGTCTGCAGACACTGAGACCAGTGAAAGGACAGGAGGGGGGACCCTGCTCGTGTTCGGCAGGACAGACGCACGTAGGACGTCACGCTGGACCGAGCGCGTGGACAGCCGGTGGTGGACGCGTCGCGGGACGGTGGGGAAGCCACCGCTGCTCCGCTGCTGGTTTAGGTGTTTTTATTTGCTGTGACTTGTGATGGTAAATCAGCGGTGATCCTGTCCTGACCAGCCCCCGCTTGGAGTGCTGAGTCCCGGCCGGTCCCTCACCGCAGGTCGCTCCGTCCTCCGAGCGCGAAGAGGAGGACCGGTGTCGGTGTGTGAGGGACTTCCCGTGAAAGCCGCCAAGACTACCAACAGGATACCGCGCGTGTGCGCGCCGCGTGTGTGAAGAAATAAACCAATAAAAAAAAAAAAAAAATCAGTTAATTAATCTTCGATCCAGCCTGAACAAATAAGACCAATAGTGGCGGATCCCTGCGGAGCAGTGAAAGCATCCAGACCTCCTTCCCTTTGATTTATGTTGGAGTTTCCAGCAATGCAACTGAAAATAAGTTGTTCCAGCCAACGGGAAAGTGAGGTCTGAATGCTTTCCTCCTCTCTGAGACGCGCTGCTATGTCATCATTTTTCCGGGTTAACATCAGCTCATGCTCGGCCATCATAACGCCACCATCTCCCGACATCTTCCCGTTTAGATTCTCCTCTGCAGGGAGCAGAGCAGCCTCTCACCCGACATGTGGACATGATGCTGTTCCTGAAGAACTCCAGCTTTAAATCAACAGGTTTGATGTAGAAAGCTGTCAAGGACTTATTTGTTATTTAACTTCATTTTTGATTAACAGCACAGTTCAATTATTTTTATTTTTCAAAAGCATTATTCTATTAGAGAAAAGAGAAATGTTTTATCCTTGGTGATTAATTCAATCATTTTGATTATTATCTTCAGCTATGTTCCGTCCATTTGTTACATTAAGTTAAATGTTATAAATGCCATTTAAATAAAATACTTTTAAAAAAATTAAAGTAAAAAAAAAACAAAAACATTTTTAAAATAGAAAAAAAAAGTTTAAATCGTTATGCGTATCGAATCGTGGGTCAAAAATCGTGATACGAATCGTGAGTTGGTGTATCGTTACAGCCCTAATATATATATATATATATATATATATAATATATATATGACAGTCACACTTCACAGGAATAGAAATAAAAGATTACAAGTTGTTAAATATATATATATATATATATATATATATATATATATATATATATATATATGTGTGTGTAAATATATTTATACATATATATGTGTACACACATATATATATACACATTTGGAAATGTATAGACATTTCCAAATAAGCTTCCAGGTAAAAATCTTAACAGTGATAAATGCAGACTTGTTAGAGGAGACATTCTGTCATATCTAAACCATTGTTCTGTTTTATGCTAGCTTTACGCGAGAGCTGGCGCTAACAAACATGGCAGTTTGGGGAAAGTTGTCGCAATCATTTGGGGTATGTTTTCACTTATGGAAAATCATTCCACATTTATTATGAAAAATGCACACCGGGCAAATCAGTCAGCATAATGCAGAACTGTGATCCAGATGAGTCTGACCTGTGAGTAGTTTGAAATATAGAGATAAAC
The DNA here is from genome assembly GCA_023101725.1 of Atherinomorus stipes. NCBI lineage: Eukaryota > Metazoa > Chordata > Actinopteri > Atheriniformes > Atherinidae > Atherinomorus > Atherinomorus stipes. Next base: position 12,853 of record JALJCO010014101.1, read on the forward strand.
AGACATCTGAGGCAGTCTGGACTTTAATCCAGTGCATGTTGCATATTATTTGTGTTACCCACTGAGCCAAAGACGTCTATTAGACATCTCGTCCAAGTTTAGACCGAAATTCACCCAACCATAATCAATTTTTTGGGAGAAATCTAGACATTAGAATTTAATCCATTCATATTAAATATTAAATTAAAAAACATCTTTAAGCTGTATAAATGATAGACAAATGTTGGATTAAAACATTTTGCCAGTCATTGATCAATGAATAGTGTAGTTTAGATTAAGGGTGCATCCCAATCTGGTCCCAATAGGGGATTATCACGCTTACCGGAAGTTGCCGGCTTTTGACACTTCCTCTTCCGGGCCATGTTAACGACAGCCGTTCCTGCTCTGTTATACTGTTTAAATCGGATAAACTCCAAACATATTTAAGTTTTCATTCTAGACTGAAGTGATACTGGATCAAAAGCTGGATCTAAAGCGACCCGATTTGTCAGCGGTGAAGGTCCTAACTTTATAATAAAACACACGCTTGTTTGTCCCCGGTGGGTACAACACCGCACTTCACAGCATGCTAGCATTAGCCAGCTAACGCTTACTGACGTGCTTAACATTGGAGCGTCTTAAAACACACAAACATCTGAAAATCGGGTCTGTACCCCCCGCTTCCAGTGGAACAACTGGGGACTGCCAAGAAAGGAGACGCTTTCAGATGATTGTGTGTTTTCAGCCGCACTAAAAGTTAGGCATGCTTATCGAGCTGGCTAATGCTAACATGACTGCGCAGTCTGCCGCCACAAACAAACGTGTGTCGCTTTTATTATAAAGTTCCGTCCTTCACCACGGCGAATCGGTCGCTTTAATCCACTTCTTCCTTAGCATCACTTCAGTCTGGAATGAAAACTTGGCATTGGCGTTTATCCGCATTAACAAAGTTTAACAGAGTAGTAGCCTGGCGGTCGCTTTAATCCACTTCTTCCTTAGCATCACTTCAGTCTGGAATGAAAACTTGGCATTGGCGTTTATCCATTTGACAAAGTTTAACAGAGTAGTAGCTGGCGGATCTTTGTTAGCAGGTTAGCATTAGCCAGCTTGATGACGTGCCTAACTTTGCGGGCTGAAAACACACAATCATCTGAAAGCGCCTCCTTTCTTGGCAGTCCCCAGTTGTTCCACTGGAAACGGGGGGTACAGACCCGATTTTCAGATGTTTGTGTGTTTTAAGACGCACAATGTTAAGCACGCCAGTAAACGCTAGCTGGCTAATGCTAGCATGCTGTGAAGTGCCGGTGTTGTGCCCCACCGGGGACAAACAAAACGTGTGTTTTATTATAAAGTTCGGCCCTTCACCGCGGCAAATCGATCGCTTTGATCCAGCTTTTGATCCAGTATCACTTCAGTCTAGAAATGAAAACTTAAATATGTTTGGAGTTTATCCGATTTAAACAGTATAACAGAGCAGGAACGGCTGTGTTGATAACATGGCCCGGAAGAGGAAGTGCTCAAATGTTTCAACTTCCGGAAACCGGAACGCGGAAATGTGATAATCCCTCATACACCCCTTGCCCTACTTTTTTAGCCCTACCCCTAAATTTTGTGCGTTCCATTAAGGTAGCTGTCGCAATTAGAGGTTGACCAAATAATCGGTTTGGCCGATTCATCGGCGCCGATAGGACGTTTTACAAGCTATCGGTATCGGCTGAACTGCATCCGATAGTGGCTGATGGCTGAAGTTTCTTCCACAGCGCCATGAAGCGCTGCTCTCTGATCACTGAGGGGTGGGGCTGCTCTTGGACAGAGAGCGCGGGGGGGGGGGGGAAAGGGGGGGGGGGGGGGGGGGGGGGGGGGGAGGGGGGGGGGGAGAGAGGGGGGAGAGAGGGGGCCCAGTGGGGGGGATAGAAAGTAGGAGGGAAAAAGGAAAGGGGGAGAAAAGAGAAAAGGAGGGGCCGGGGGTTGTTATTAACAGGAGAGAGAGAGAGGAGGCCCGAGGGGAAAAGGACGACAACCGACGGGAGAAGAGAGAGGGGGCACTTAAAGGAGGGGGTAAGGACTGCAGGGGCAAGGGACAGGGGGGGGGGAATAAAAGGGCCTCGGCAAGCAGAAACGGGCATCCACTCCCAAAGGAGATAAGATTTCCCATATTTCCATCGTTTCCTTCATTTCCTTCATTTCCATAATTTCCATCATTTCCTTCATTTCCATCATTTCCATCATTTCCATTCTTTCCTTCATTTCCATCATTTCATTTATTTCCATCATTTCCATCATTTCCATCATTTCCTTCATTTCCATAATTTCCATCATTTCCTTCATTTCCATCATTTCCATCATTTCCATTCTTTCCTTCATTTCCATCATTTCATTTATTTCCATCATTTTATCATTTCCATCATTTCCTTCATTTCCATCATTTCCATCATTTCCTTCATTCCAAAACAATTCAGCTGCTCCAGAGGAGGTTTTTGGCTCTAAAGAAAAGCTCAAGTTGGTGCTGATTGTTTAATATTGATTCAAATGGTAGAGCTTTGAGGGATAGGCTGGAGGGGAAAACTCAAGTTAAAACCACTGACTGGCTCCGGGCTTCAGATTCCGATTTTAAGGTTCTTTATTCGTGTTTAAATGTCTTAAGGCTTGGACCATCCTATTTATCTGATCTGCTTTTAGGATCACCCTCAGCCCGGCCTCCGGAGGACCCGGGGCCTCTGGAGGGCTGTTGAAAAGGGGAGGCTGTTCAGCCATTATGCCCCCATTTAGGACAGCGCGAGGAATAGGACAAGAGACGGGATATTTCGAAAGGAGACTCAAGACTATCTTTTTAATTTGGCTTTTAACTGATTTAATTTACTCTTTTATTCATATTGTTTCAATATTTTTTTATTCTCTATCTTTTAAGAATTTTCATTCATTCTACTTTTAAGATACTTTAGAGACATAGCTGATATTCATACAGCAAGAAATAAGAATAAATCGCTGGCTTTATTGGAACGGACAAAAAAAAAAAAAAAAAAAAAAGAAAAAAAAAAAGAGGAGGAGAGGCGGCTCGCAAGACAGGGGCGTGTCGTAGAGTGGAGTTAATCGACGACACGCCCACCAGGCCAATGAGAGCACGGTAAAATCTAGCCCTACCCCTGACCCTTCCCCTAAACCTAACCAGACCCACCCACTATGCCACCCACGCCCACTGTAGGACACGCCCACTGGGTTGCAAGCCGCAGATAGATACACTTGTGTCAGCTTAGTAGAACATCTGAAAATGAAAAATGGCTGCCAGGTTGTTGTGTGATGTCATGCAGCCTCGATCCGTGCAACGTAAACAACACCCACAGCGTCCCCCACCGGTCAGGAGGGGAATCCATTCAGAGGATTTGCAGGGTCGATACTGACTTTTGCAGGGAAATATTACCATGCATGACATTTTTCCCCACACCTGATAATTATTTACATTGTTATACTTTTACAGACGTTGTTGTTGTTTTCTGGTTTTTAACCTGAACCTGGAAGGTAAACAGACACACAGACCAACCTGACTATCGGGGTCCCCCGGCATGCCCAGGACAGGTGCGGGTGGTCTGGGGGGCGTGACGGGCGGGTGCGAGGGGGTCACTGGCGGGCGTGTTGCCAGGCGAGGTCGTTCGCAGACCTCACACAGAACGCTGCCGGCTGCGTTCACCACGGTGCAGCTCCTGCACTGCCACTCTGACAACAACACACACGCTTTAACAACACCGCCGGCGACACACGGCCGACCGGGAACGGGGAGAACGGGACAGACCGGTGACCGTGGCAGCCTGGCGTTCCTCCACCTTCACACCGCTCGATTCCTGGCGAGGACGCTCGCACTGTTCGCACAGCGCAGCGAGGGCTGAGTTTACCTTCGTGCAGTGAAGGCAACACCAGGTGGAAGAGCTGAAACGGGAGAAAACACACCTGAATCAAGGTGATAATAGCTTTGGATTTTTCATTAGTTTCAGTTTTTATTTCGTTTTGACTTTTTCAGTTAGTTTTAGTTAGTCTTTTGAGCAGGTTTGCAAGTTTTTATTAGTTTTCATTTTTTGGAAAATGCTTAGTTTTAGTTTAATTTTTATTAGTTTCAGTGTTAGTTTTAGTTTTTGGGTGTTCTTTTTTTTATAAATTATAGGTATTTGACAGGTGTGACATTCACAATCATCGGAATATCACTCAGAGTAAAACTGACAGCGAGGTAAATAGATTAAATAGAAAAAGATTTAAAAGGCTTATGTATTAAATAAATTTACAGACTAAAACTAAGGATGTTTTTGCAATACAAGATACTCCACAGAACACATTACACGGGTCACAGATAGTTTAAAATGGGATTAAACTCAGACATCTGCACTAACTTACATTCAAGCCATACGGCATTGTACACCGGTTCAACAATTCTGGAAACAGATCACAAAGCCACCATCTCAGTATTTGTGCCGTCACACCCCCCCCCCCCCCCCCCCCATCTCCCACACTCTGTTTACTCTGTGACACATCAACAATCTCTCCACATAAATCGAGTATAACACTTCTTCTTTTAGTGCTTACTATCACTATATGATTTACACATACTCCAAGGTTACGCATCGGCATGTGACCAATGGCCAATGGTAGTAGTGATGGGGTGGGGGTAATGTGTGTGGGGGGTGTCCCTGGTGCGCCTTGGCCTGTGTTACATCAGCCCCAGCTCCACCTACGTCCTTATTGCTTTAGCCATTATTGTGTGAATTTCTACTGGTTTTCTTTTTTCCTCCAGTCCTACTACTTTATGACCCCCCCCCCCCCCTTTTTTTTTATCTTGTCTTCTCCCTTCCTGACTCCTTTAAATACAATCACTATGATCACTGGCAGTACTTTGCTTAGGATTCATGTCTTTATCCTATTTATCAATTTATTTCCTTATCCATTTATATCAGTATGTAAATGAACATACAAAAAAGCGGGAAAAAAAAAAAGGGGGGGGGCATAGGGGAAAAATAGAGGTTTATGGAAATTAACGGGGGGAATGGTTCTCATAAAAAAGGGGAGAAAGTGGGGGGAGAAGGAGTGTCTGGGGGAGGGAATGGAGGGGAAGAAAAGGAAGGGAGAAAAAGGGGGGAGACAAATGAAAAAGGAGGAGGATAGAAGAGGAGGAGGGGAAGGGGGAATAGATGTGAATGGAGGGGGGGGGGAGGGGTGGGCAGGGAGGTAAGAGAGAGGTAGATGAGAGAAAGAGGGGTACAAAAATATAATCGGAACATGAGATGGTCAGGAGATGAAGGTAGAATACACAATAGAGGCAGACCAAGATCATGGAATTGGCTTAAAAAAAAAAAAACAAAAGAAAACGGAAGAGAGAAGAAAAATAATTATCTTTTCTGTATATTCGTGTGTGTGTGGAACTGGGTACATCTGTGATTACATAGCGCTTATATACCATCTTTTTTTTTTTTTTACCAACCCAATAACTATATATTTGTCCACATCGCATATCCCTCAACCAAACATGTACCCCCCCCCCCTTCCTTTTTTTTTCTATTTTCTCTTTTTTTCTCTGAATCTTTTTCATTATATGTTCTCTCTCTTTATTTGTTCAAATGCCCTGTACTTTATCAGTTGTTTTGCACAGTAAAAGTTTGAAAAAAAAGGATGTTTTTGCTATAATTTTAGTCAGTTTAAATTAGTTTAGTAAAGAAAAAAAAGCACAGTACCATTACTGCTGCTACAAAAGTGATAAATGATATACTCGTTGCTTTTGACAGATAACGGTTCTGTGCTTCTCTTTTTATTGATCTGTCTGCGGACCAGGCGGTTTGTCTGATCATGTAGTTTCCTGGTTCACAAACTATTTCAGTGACAGTACTCAGTGTATCGAATGTGACAGTCTATGTTCCGATTTTGTGAAGGTCCACAAGGGGGTGCCACAGGGATCAGTATTAGGTCCCACCTTGTTTATTATGTACAGTCGTCCTCATAATTATTCATACCCTCCAATCAAAGAAAAGGCTAAACTCACAATAGTATTTCTAATAACAAGAAACTAAAGAAACTAATAATAAATAAAAAATTGTAAAATTATAATTTAGTGACATAAAATATTACTTTTGAATTGTGGTTCGAAATAATAACAATAATAATAAAAAAAAAAAAAAACAATCAGACAAGTCAGAGCATCTTTCCCTTGAACATGGACCAACATACCTGTCAGCAGGTGCAGGCGTCTGATTGGACGTTACAGAAAACACCTGATTGCAGTGATTGAATCAAAGTGTTGCTCAACAACATTTTAGCCTCAGAGCCCCATCATGCTTGTTTACTTGTTTTATTTTTTTATTTATTTTTTTTCCAATATTTCTTTTGGACCACAGTTCAGAATCAGTGTCATAATTTTCATAGAATTTTAATTTTTATCACTTTTGTTTATTTCAACTTATTTCACTGACAGATGATTTTTTTTCCTTTAATTGGAGGATATGAAACATTTTGAGGACTCTACATGCTCAGAATCTGCTCCTCTGACCGAGATAATACCAAATTCAGATTTTGAATAGTGCATGAGTAATAACTTTGTTTATGCATTAATGTGTAAAAACAAAGGGGCTGTCACATACGATTATTTTGATAATCGATCAGTCATTAATTATTTTGTCAATTAGTCCACTAATCGTATCATGCTGAAATTGCAGCATATCCAGTCAAAGTTTGGACACTTTCTCATTGAATCTGATGGAAAACGTGTCCAAACTTTTGACTGGTAGTGTGTGTTTATTTATGTCAAAGAACTATTCAAGATAAGCTGAGCAGACAGACAGACAGACAGACATGTCTGTGGAAGGTAAAGTGGTCATTTTGAGAGGAAAAACAAAGCTTATACACAATAAACAATTAGTCAATTATGAAATTAGTCACCGACTATTTTAATAGTTTTTTTAAAAAACGATTAATCGACTATCGTTGCAACCCTTAAAAAACAAACAAAAGAAATTGAGTTACTTCAATCTATTTGCACTAACATATCAATTTTGACTAATCTAATAACAACATAAACACCTGTGAGGAGTGCTCATGTGATTTCACACATTTATGGTGTTTGGAAATTCAGATATAATCGTGATAATCGTAAAATCGTGATTATTTCTTTAACAATAATCGTACCAAGAAAATCTGTAATCGTGACATCACTATTTTTCCGTCTTCTGCTGAGCTGCATGTTCACTCATCAAAATGTCTCCAGAAACTTTACAGACTACAGTCGTCAAAATTATTCATACCCTCAAATCAAAAAAGGAAAAAAATAAGATGAAATAAACAAAAGTAATAATAAATAAAAATTCCATGAATTCACGACACTGATTTTGAATTGTGGTTTAAAAGAAATATTAAAAACAAACAAACAAAAAATAAAACAAGTAAACAAGCATGATGGGGCTCTGAAGCAAAAATGTTGTTGAGCAACACTTTGAGACAATCACTGCAATCAGGTGTTTCTGTAACGTCCAATCAGACGTCTGCACCTGCTGACAGGTATGTTGGTCCATGTTCATGGGAAAGATGCTTTAATGTGTCTGGGACAGTATTGTTTATTGTTTATTATTATTATTATTATTATTATTTTCAACTACAATTCAGAAGCAATATTTTATTTCACTAAATGATCATTTTGTACATTTTAATTTATTATTAGTTTCTTTAGTTTCTTGTTATTTGATTTAATATTGTGAATTTAGCTTTTCTTTAATTGTTAATTGTAGGATTTGAATAATTTTGAGGATGACTGTATGTTGGTAAGTACCTGTCACTGCTCCTGCTTTTGGATGATGATGATGATGATGATGCTGAAGATACGACAGCTGTTCGACGATGGTTGGCCCTCTCCGGGTAGGAGTGATACAGCCTGTCACACTCCGAGCAGAGTCCCTGGAGACAGGTCAGGCAGTGGGCGGAGATCCGGAATATTCCACAGATCGTACAGTTCTCTAAAACACACAGACAACATCACATCCTCATGGTGCGTTCCAGGTGTCTCAGGTGTCTGAGCAGACAGTTGGTGATGTCATTATCAGGTATTTTGCATTCCAGTTGCACCAACTCGGGAAACATAGACATCTCCAAATCAGCCCATTTGTAAGCTAGAACACTACAAATTAACAAATTTCTAGCTAGAAAAATAACACAGACAGACAATTTTAGTGTGTGTGTTTAACAAGCCAGTGGTGCTTAACCAAGCTCGGGCCTCCAGCGCCACCTAGAGGGCCGAGAAAAAACGGGCCGCGAGGACCGTATATTTACACTGTTATTTATGACTGGATAAGCTGCAATGTAGCCTCTCCCCACCTGGTGGCGCTAATTTGTCAGTTCAACAAACAAGCAGAAGAAGACACTCAGCTAGCCGCTAGCCTGTAGCTAACGTTGTAAAGAAGAATTAAAACTAAATATTGAAGACAGAAATGGTCCCAAACCGCCCCTAAAGAGGCAAAAATCCACTCCAGTTTATTAAAAACGGATTAGTGAGTGGAGAAAACAAAGCAGAGCTGGAAGATGGATGGAGACCAGCTAATGCTAATGCTAATGCTAATGCTAGCGCTAATACTAATGCTGCGTTCCATTTTCATCGGAACTGGGAAGTGGGAACTGGGGGGTGACGTCACACCCGACCAACTTGCGTTCCAGCTCACTGGTCGGAAAACCAGTTAGCAACCTAGCAAAACAACGTGATTGCTAAGGCTATTGTTATTAGCCGTTGTTGGCACAGCAGGTGTTGTAGTTCACATACGACATGAAAAATGTGAATTTCACTACAGCAGCTTCCCCCTACATCTGTATAAACCAATACTACGTGTACGATTGATTTATGCAACAAAATATAAGTAAGAAGTGTAAATAAATGTAACATTATAGAAGCTTCTAAAACTCCGAACACAGGGCGCGGCCATCTTTAAATCTGAACTCGGAGCTGCAAGAGTTGTCCGACTTTCCAAGTGGGAAATCCGACTACAGGGGGGCGTTCCAGTTGAAACTTCCTACTCGGAAATGGGAATTTCCGACTTCCGAGTTGAAATGGAACGCAGCATAACACTAAAGGAGGGCCCTGAAGCATCTGCAGCTTCATCTAGAAACAAACATCTAACTCTCATTGGAAAGAAAGAATTTATAATAAAAAGAGAGAAAATCAGCTGTTGATGCAGAAAATGTCTGTTATGTTTGGACGTTCTTTAAGTAATTCTAAGAAGTTTAAATAAATTAATTGTTAAAGGAAATTTTGTGCTTTAAAGGCTTTATATAAAATGTTTCAGCAATTTTTGCAATCTTGGGTAAAATTGGGTTCACTAGTCCATACGCTGTGATTGATTAAAAGCTTTAAATCTATAAATATTATTCTGCATCAGCTGTGAAAGTAACGGGCTGAAAAACATCCTCCAATAATCTCTGATTCCTGAACTTGATCATTTTTCTACTGGCTTGTCAATCACTTTTACTATCGTAGTAAGAACAGGTGATAGGAGAGACTGATCAATGAGAGTGATTGATTGGTGAGAATAATGCTGCAACCAGGAAGCTGCACGCACTCATCTGCTGTTTCCAGCAGGTAGCTAACATCATTCTGCTAGCAGTTAGCTAACATCATTCTGCTGGCAGTTAGCTAGCATCATTCTGCTAGCAGGTAGCTAACATCATTCTGCTAGCAGTTAGCTAACATCATTCTGCTAGCAGTGAGCTAACATCATTCTGCTAGCAGGTAGCTAACAACATTCTGCTAGCAGGTAGCTAACATCATTCTGCTAGCAGTTACCAACATTAAGACGACTCAACATTTTAACCACAATGCCCAACATTTTACCCACAATGCCCACCCAGGAAGCTGCGCGCACTCATCTGACGTTACCAGCAGGTAGCTAACATCATTCTGCTAGCAGTTACCAACATTAAGACGACTCAACATTTTCCCCACAATGCCCAACATTTTAACCACAATGCCCAAAGTTTTACCCACAATGCCCAACATTTTACCCACAATGCCCAATGGTTTTCTTACAATGCCCACCATAGACATCGATAGACCCAGCATTCGCGGGTTTGAGACGTGCCGACAGAGCGGCCATCTTGGGTCAGACCAGGCTGCCGTCAGAGTGAATGCGTGCCTGTTGAGGAAAGTGGTATTTCTCATGTTCAGACCTGCTTAACCCAGTGAATTTTCAGCCGATTTCTAGATAAATGGACTGACTGAAAATGCCATCCTTTTACGGGCTGCACAGGACTATTTGACTGAATTAAAGGATTGCATAACTTTATATATGACATTTTGTTTATGTATTGACAGTGGCAAACCTGCAAAGCAACTTTTCTTCAAATAGAGGAATATAAACCAGATCTTGCGTGATTATATACATTGTGTGTGTGTGTGTGTATGTGTGTATGTTATATATATATATATATATATATATATATATATATATATATATATATATATATATATATATATATACACACACACACATACACACACATATATATATATAGGGTTCAGGTTCGCTGTAGGACGGAGAGATACAGAAATTCATTCCTGCCAGCAGCCATCACCCTAAAGAACAAGGCTGACTGACTTATTATTGTTATATCATTTCATATAAATGTTGTATTAATTTTTTTTTAAAAAGTGAGCTTTTCCAAATGCTGAATTTCCCTTCTGGGATGAATAAAGTATTTTTCATATATATATATATATATATATATATATATATATATATATAGGCTATATATATATATATATATTGTGTGTGTTTTTTATTCTTTTATTGTGTTATTAAAACACTATAAGCCTGACACAACAATAAAATGTAATTATTTAATAAATCAGTTAATGATCAAGTAATTCATTCACATTTATTAATAATTCATTCATAATGTGTTAATTAATCCATTGATTATTAATTTATTGAGTTATTAGTTAATTTATTAATATTCATTAATAATATTCACTTATTAATTAAGAATGGATGAATTAATCATTCACTCATTTATTCTAAACTTTGTTAAGAATGTACACTGAATACATAGTAATACAAAAGAGTAAGGGCATTACAAAGGGAAAAGGAAAGAAAAAGTAAATAAATAAAATCCAGTGCCAGAACTTTTCATAAAAGTGATTCCAGAACTCTGAATCCAGTTTGAATCAAGTGAATAAAGTTTGACTTTGTTCACTTGAGTTTAAATTGTTTTTGTTCTAAATAAATAAATGTTTTCCAAATAAAGTTTTTTTTCCAGTTTGTCTTGGTTATTAAAATGGTAGAGTCATTTAAGTGCTCATTGTGAAATTTTATTTTATTATTGAGTTGTCTTACATGTGATTAATCTGAGATCTGAGGAGCCTCCCATTCATTCTGACAGCAGCCGTCTGACCTGTGGTCTGACCCAAGATGGCCGCCCGATAGGCACGTCAGCCTAGCGGCCAGCAGCGTCCAATGGGGTGTCTACGTATATGATGTCTATGATGCCCACATTTTACCAACAATGTCCGTTTTACCAACAATGCCCAACATTTTACCCACAATGCCCAACGTTTTACCCACAATGTCCAACGTTTTACCCACAGTGTCCAACGTTTTACCCACATTGCCCAACACTTTACCCACAATGCCCAATGTTTTACCCACATGTCCGTTTTACCCAAAATGCCCAACATTTTACCCACAATGCCCAGCGTTTTACCCACAATGTCCAACGTTTTACCCACAATGTCCAACGTTTTACCCACAATGCCCAACGTTTCACTCACAATGTCCAACATTTTACCCACAATGCCCAACGTTTTACCCACAATGTCCAACGTTTGACCCACAATGTCCAACGTATTACCCACAATGTCCAACATTTGACCCACAATGTCCAACGTTTCACTCACAATGCCCAACATTTTACCCACAATGCCCAACGCTTTACCCACAATGTCCAACGTTTTACCCACAATGTCCAACGTTTTACTCACAATGCCCAACGTTTTACCCACAATGCCCAACATTTTACCCACAATGTCCAACGTTTGACCCACAATGTCCAACGTATTACCCACAATGTCCAACATTTGACCCACAATGTCCAACGTTTCACTCACAATGCCCAACATTTTACCCACAATGCCCAACGCTTTACCCACAATGTCCAACGTTTTACCCACAATGTCCAACGTTTAACCCACAATGCCCAACGTTTTACCCACAATGTCCAACGTTTTACCCACAATGTCCAATGTTTTACCCACAATGTCCAATGTTTTACCCACAATGTCCAACATTTTATCCACAATGCCCAGCGTTTTACCCACACTGTCCAACGTTTTACCCACAATGTCCAACATATCACCCACAATGTCCAACGTTTTACCCACAATGTCCAACGTTTTACCCACAATTGTCCAACGATGCTTTCACTCACAATGCCCAACATTTTACCCACAATGCCCAACGTTTTACCCACAATGCTGCAACGTATTACCGTCAATGTCCAATGTTTGACCCACAATGTCCAACGTTTCAGCCTCACAATGCCCAACATATTACCCACAATGCCCAACGCTTTACCCACAATGTCCAACGTTTTACCCACAATGCCCAACGTTTTACCCACAATGTCCAACGTTTTACCCACAATGCCCAGCGTTTTACGCACAATGTCCAACATTTTACCCACAATGTCCAACATTTTACCCACAATGTCCAACATTTTACCCCCCCTTGCCCAACGTTTTACCCACAATGTCCAACGTTTTACCCACAATGCCCATTTTACCCACAATGCCCAGCGTTTTACCCACAATGTCCAACGTTTTACCCAGAATGTCCAACGTTTCACTCACAATGCCAGCATTTTACCCACAATGCCCAACGTTTTACCCACAATGCCCAACGTATTACCCACAATGTCCAACGTTTGACCCACAATGTCCAACGTTTCACTCACAATGCCCAACATTTTACCCACAATGTCCCAACGCTTTACCCACAATGTCCAACGTTTTACCCGCAATGTCCAACGTTTTACTCACAATGCCCAACGTTTTACCAACAATGCCCAACGTTTTACCCACAATGTCCAACATTTTACCCACAATGTCCAACGTTTTACCCACAATGTCCAACGTTTTACCCACAATGTCCAACATTTTACCCACAATGCCCAGCGTTTTACCCACACTATCCAAAGTTTTACCCACAATGTCCAACGTACCCTTTACCCACAATGTCCAACGTTTTACCCACAATGCCCAACGTTTTACCCACAATGTCCAACGTTTTACCCACAATGCCCAACATTTTACCCACAATGCCCAACGTTTTACCCACAATGCCCAACGTATTACCCACAATGTCCAACGTTTGACCCACAATGTCCAACTTTTCACTCACAATGCCCAACATTTTACCCACAATGCCCAACGCTTTACCCACAATGTCCAACGTTTTACCCACAATGCCCAACGTTTTACCCACAATGTCCAACGTTTTACCCACAATGCCCAGCGTTTTACCCACAATGCCCAGCGTTTTACCCACAATGTCCAACATTTTACCCACAATGTCCAACTTTTACCCACAATGTCCAACATTTTACCCACCTTGCCCAGCGTTTTACCCACAATGTCCAACGTTTTACCCACAATGCCCAACGTTTTACCCACACTGTCCAACGTTTTACCCACAATGCCCAACATTTTACCCACGATGTCCAACGTTTCACCCATAATGTTGGACCCTTAAGGTTCTCATTGCTGAATGCAGTGAAAATCACCACAGCAAGCACCGCTATTTAACACGGTAATAAATATTCTGGATAAATGAAACAGAACATCTGCAGCCACTGCAGCTTAATGTGAACTAAAGCTGCATTAAAGCAGAACTCAGTAACTTTTTCACTTCCATAAATGCTTTCCAGAATCCCTGTGGGGATAAAGAAAGTGTTTACGGAGCAATTCCATGTTTCCTAGTCTCCCCCTGGTGTCTCTGGTCTGTAAGCGGCACTTACAAGTCTGCCTGAGCAGACCCGACACAGATCTTGTGAGAACAGAAACCGCTGTACAGCACTCAGGTCCCTTATCCACCGAGCTGCTTCCAGCTCTGGTTGGAACCAGAACCAGACTAAAAACCGGTTCTTTAGCTTCCCACCACCTAAACACCGGCTCCTGGCTCTAAAACCAACTCTTTGCCAGACCAGAGTGAAGATCCGGTTCACGTAGCTTGTGCTGTCTGGGTGCACCGAGCCTCATGGCTCAATAATCACTCGTCATGTCCACAAAAAGTAAAGAAAAGTTTGTATTCTTACCTGCTGCCTGCCAACACCAGAGAAAAATATAATCCACGGCATATTTACAGTAAAACGTCCCGCTGCAGGAAAGACAGGACTCTGAGCAGCTGCAGAGACGAGCTGCTGCTACCAACGAAGCAATGTAGCATCAACAAGCTAGTAAAAGCTTAGAGAGATATTCAGGATCAGAATAAAGGAAAGACAGGTAAAGAAGCCGTCTGAGTGCTGTGGGGGAGTATGAACTTTACCATAGTGAAAGGACGCCACAAGGGGGAGCCCCGAGCTGAAGTTACTGAGTTCTGCTTTAATTGTGTCTTTTTGTTTTTTCTTTTTGCCAACGTCACATTTTAACTTGGATTTTAGCGGCTGGACAGGATCACATCATCTGGCAGCGCGAGCCTGGAGCCGTTGGCATCGTACCAAACTGCGCTCCTCGTGCGTAACAGAGACCATGTCGGAGCGGCAGACTCTTTCATCTGTTCAGCTGCTCCTGATCCACGTCCTCATAAACTGGACACTTCTGAGACTCTGCACAGATACCTGCTGTAATATTTACATTTTTATATTTATCAAACTCTAAATTATATTCTTATTTCCCTCTTCCACTAATATCTCCCTCTCTGGGTCGTATTTCCATTTGCGCTGTCGTCTCTGGGAATTCTCCATGCTGCAAACCTCGAAACCCGCAAACCCTCGTTTATATCGGGGCGTTTCCAACACGTTTGCACCCGCTGTCATTTGTGCGATCATTATTTGTAAATCACCCTCAAACCGTGGTTCAGACCCTCGCGCAAAATTCTAGATTGCATGAGCAAATTACGACACGCACATTTGGATCTTAGTAGATTACCCATTCACCATTCAAACCATGATAACCTGCTGAATTGTAGCGCTTTTCTCTGGTCTTCCATCTGTGTGAACATGAGTTTACAGGTGTTCCTCACCTGGATGTTTGTTGGAGGTGGCGGGGAAGATCTCGGTGGACCTGCCAGCTTTGTGGCTGGTGGAGAGGGAGTGGCTGCTGCTCCTGGACGAGCAGCGGTGGAGGGGGAACGCCAGAGACTTGGTCTGACTGTCTGCCTGACCCACGGAGGAGGAGGAGGAGGAAGAGGAGGGGTAGACCACAGCGTCCGTGTTCAGACCCACATCCTGAAAGAGAGACGAGAAGCTGACTGACAGGAGCTGCAGCATCAGAACCATGGGTGGGTGCTGGTGAAGCCAGGAGGACCAGCAGGACCAGGAGGACCAGGAGGACCAGGAGGACCAGCAGGACCAGGAGGACCAGGAGGACCAGGAGGACCAGCAGGACCAGGAGGACCAGGAGGACCAGAAGGACCAGGAGGACCAGGAGGACCTGGAGGACCAGCAGGACCAGGAGGACCAGGAGGACCAGCAGGACCAGGAGGACCAGGAGGACCAGGAGGACCAGCAGGACCAGCAGGACCAGCAGGACCAGGAGGACCAGGAGGACCAGGAGGACCAGGAGGACCAGCAGGACCAGGAGGACCAGGAGGAGCTTCACAGAAAGAAGCAGGGCAGCAATGACCCACATTAACCCCCTGCTGTCCAGTCTGGGGGTCCTGACCCCCCAAGCAGATGTCTGCACAGGGTGCACCTGGTCTCCCTCCATGGCAGGGTCAAAATCAGCTTAGAAGGAAACACTGCTGGTTATTGTTTCTATGGAAACTAGAGATGCACTGATCCGATACAGGATCGGATATCAGCTCCGATACTGACAAATTAGCTGGATGGGATATCGGATGAATGTGGCCGCTGCAGTCATTTCTGTTTTTATGAATATCATAATTAATGTGCACGTTGTTATTCGTTAATAAATATTAAGTACATTTACAGTCATCCTCATAATGATTCATACCCTCCAATTAAAGAAAAAGTTAAATCCACAACAGCAAGTCAATAACGAGAAACTAAAGAGACTAATAATAAATAAAAATTTACAAAATTATAAAGTAGTGAAAAAAATATTGCTTTTGAATAGTGAATGAAAATAATTCTTGAAAAAAAAACAAAAAAACAGAAAAACAAAACTGTCCCAGACACATTAGAGCATCATTCCCATGAACATGGACCAACATACCTGTCAGCAGGTGCAGACGTCTGATTGGACGTTACAGAAACACCTGATTGCAGTGATCGTCTCAACATTTTAGCTTCGGAGCTCCATCATGCTTGTTAACTTGTTTTATTTTTTGTGTGTTTGTTTTTAATATCTCCATTGAACCACATTTCAAAATCAATGTCATGATTTTTATAGAATTTTTATCTATTATTACTTTTGTTAATTTCATCTTATTTCACTGACAGATGATTTTTTTTCCTTCTTGAATTGGAGGACATGAATCATTTTGAGGACGACTGTATATCTGTGTTCATTTGTTACTTTATTTTAACAAGGTTAAACGCCGCTCACTCCTCCAGGAACCATGTTGGAAAACTGGAACTGTGATGACGAACTCATCAAAGCGGAGCAAAAAATCGACCTTATAAATCACTCGAGTTTCTGTTTATGGAGATTTATTTTTATGAAAATCTAGATTTTTCCTCCTTTAATCTGGACTTCAAACGCTCTTTGGGCCTTTGTAGTAATCAGCGTGCTCAGCCCCCCCGCCCGTCTCTGCAAGACACCCAAACAGGGTCGGGGAAAGTTTTAATTTTAACGATTCCAGTTCCAATTTAATTCCCTTCTTTTGATTCCGTTCCAAACTATTCTCGATTCCGATTCTTTTAAGGTGCGGGGTAAAAAAAAAGTTTACATTTTCTTTTTTGTGGAAAACTGAATCAAATAACAGACACGGACATTAATGTAGTAACCTCCAGCTCTATTTAGGTTCCGACCAAAGGCATTTAATTGCATTTCAACTAAACAAAAAAAGCAGAATTTTTTTTTTAAATGATCCCTGGCCAAACTTGAGTAGACCTGGTTAAAGTTAACCATTTTAAGAACTAGTTGTTAAACTGGCTGTTATATAATTAAGAGTCTACCACATGTTACAGAACTTTAAATCAAAGAGACTAGAGGCAGGAAATGTGAAAGAACAAACATGCATGTCCAGTTTTTAATGCTACAGTAATCGGCAGTGGTGGTTCTACATAGAATTACTCTCTGGACGAGACACCCTCCAAGCACCCCACCCACCCACGAACACACACACCCACATGCCCACACCCATACACACACACCCACCCACGCACACACCCACCACATACCCATACACCCAACCACGCAAACACACGCCCACACCAATACACACACCCAAGCACACACACACCCCACACACACGCCCACACCAATACACACACCCACGCACACACACACACCCACGCACACCCACACACATACACGCGTGCACACACACACAGCCATGTTTTGTTATGACAAAATAAGTGAAACAGATGATTCTGTATTGCTCAAATCCTTAATCAGAACATGAGGAGAGCCCAGTTTTTCCTCTGCTGCAATTACAGGAGACAAAAGACAAAACAATACTGCACAAAACAGTGGAAGTTATCACAGCTGAAAATTTATAAAAGGGGGAGGGGGTCATAAATGTATACATAAATGTGGCAAAAATGTATTCATTTAGATGACATAAAAAAATTATATAAAATATTAAGAATTATGTACAAATAAGGAATAAATATGAAATGAAATGAAAAATACTTTATTCATCCCCGAAGGGAAATTCAGTATTTCTAAATATATATATTCTAAATCTTTCATCACACAAATAACAAATAGAAGAGTCAAGGTGCTAAGCCATTTTCTACAGCAGATCCAGTTGACCCAGATTAAAATAAATAAATAAAATAGACTAAAATAGGCTTTTTATTAGAACTATTATATCAGTTAGGTCATATGACAGAAGAAAAAGCCCAAAATAAATAGGTCTACCCTATATAAAAGAAATCTCACATTTAAATGTAGACAGATCTACTCATATTTACTCAAATTGCCAATGTCACATTAAATTAACTGAAAATCCCGAGACAACTTTTAAAAAAGAAAAGAAAACAGCATCTTGGTGTGCATTATACTGTGATGGTTCCAGTGTCCTGGTGTTTCTGTGGGTGTGGGAGGTAAAACGGGGCCCCAGGCGGGGGGTGAAAGACAAGCGTGATGTTTTTGAAGAGCGCGAGTTATGGCGGAGACGGCAGCTCTGTGGCTGGAACAGGAGAAGGAAAACCACGAGGAGCGCTGGGCCGCTACGTCTGCAGCGCTGCCAGAGTTCAAGTACAGACCTGAAAGGGCCTGATGGTCAGAGTCTTCCCTGTAGGGGGGGTAGTCAGCAGCAAGCTGAGGCCACAATGAGGGCATGGACTCCACTAACGGAAATGAGCGGCGGTCGTCTGGCCGTTTTTTTTGTTTTTTCTGATGGTGCTCGTGTGTGCGCCCTGATCACAGATGCACCCGGGGCGGCCGCTCACAGTGCCCATGGCAAAAACTGGCCCTGCAAATGGGTGATGAAGCGTTAAAAACCAAACAGAACGTTTCCACCACGTTTCTCTCCGTTGCCTGGAACAGGCTGTGTGCTGCATAACGCTGAGATTCGGTGGTGAATTTCCCGCGCTGTCCTGCAGATGTGACGTCATTGACGCTGCATCCGCGTCCCGACAGTTCTGATCCAGGAAGGAGACGGTTGTAGTAAATTCAAACACTGTTAGCGATAGTTATGGATTATTCTGCCATCAGCTAACGATCCAGATCAACTGAAAGACACTAAAAAGTGGAACTACGAAGAAACAGACGTCATCAGCGTAGTAGACAACGTTATAGCTTCAGTTTGTGCTCCTTATGACGGTTTGGCTCGTGGCTACAGTTACCTGCAGCGCCACTCACGAGTCATTCCTTAACCCTACCTCTAGTCCCTTTAAATGTAAGCACACAGTAGACGAGACGTTCGTTCACATCGGTCTCTAAAAGTCCCCAAAAAGACCAGAAAATGTCACTAGACTTGTCACTAACGGTTTTATTAAAAGAAAGTTATCAGAGGGTCTGAAAACTCGTTAAATATAGCGAAAAAGATGCCGACTTGTGCCGTGTGCGTCAGCGTAATCAGGTGAACCAGAAAATCGGAGCTAACAAACGTTCCACTTCCAGCAGATTCTTTGGTGTTCGGTCGGCTGGGTATCACAAATAGGAATCGAAATTGAACAATTTTGAAGGATTCCGGGGGAACCGGAGAAATAGTCCCGGTTCCCATCGATACTCAATGCCCGACCCTACACCCAAAGCAAAGCTAAACACAGCAGCTAGTAGGCAGAGTTAACCCTTCACCGGTATGTTAAATCTATCTTTTAAAATTAGTTTGATATTTAGAAAAAAAAAAAAAAAAAAAGATTAAAATCGGATTTGGTTAAAAAAAAAAAAAAATCTGAGATTTGAGATGGCACAGCTCTGCCCCAACCTGATTCACACACCCATTCACGGCAGAGCGGGAAAATGTTTTCAGGAAAAACTTTGGCGTGGTTTTCCTCAAACTGGACCAACAGACTGCACACCAGTACCAGCCCACCAGCTGCTGGGACATACTGGACATTAATGTGATGACTCTGGGACAAAGCGAAGTCCTCAGAGTCCAGCATCTGCAGGAAAACTTCATCTGACGTACTTTCACAGAAAAACAGGACTGATTTTCAGGATCTGGACATGGGCCACCTTCTCATGAACTGTGTGAGAATCTTACTCTGGAGTAAACCCCCCCAGCTGCAGCCAACATGTCATTTTGCTCCACCAACCAGATTCTGTGAGTTTCAGAGGTTTTAACTGTAAGATGGATGATGTAATGATGGAGTCTACCTTGTGTCTCAGTGCAGGAATGATTCTCTCGTAGAACTCAGGGTGTGGATGCGCCTCCTTCAAACAAATGACAAGATAGTATAAGTCATTCTATCCCACAGATACGGTGCTGTCATTAGTAAGAACATGCACCATGCATAAAAGTATGGTTCATAAATGGTTCATAAAATATGTAAATACAATTTCTTCAGGCTACAAAATCAGCAGAAGAAAAGTAATTTTTCTGGAGCCTAAATATTGACCTTTTTTCTTTCTTTTGATACATCAAAGTAGTCACATTATTAAATATGAAAAGTGAGTTTATCCCGAAATCATGCAGAAGCAAAGCTGTCCTCCTCTGCTGATGAGGAGGAAGAAAAGCTGCATGATATGTTGGATGAAAATGTTAGATGTAGGTGAAGATGTTGGATAAAGATGGATGAAAATGTTGGATGATGATGTAGATGTTGGATGAAAATGTTGGATGAAGATGTTGGATGAAGATGGATGAAAATGTTGGATGAAGATGTAGATGTTAGATGAAAATGTTGGATGAAGATGTTGGATGTAGATGTTGGATGAAAATGTTGGATGAAGATGCAGGATGAAGATGTTGGATGAGGATGTTGGATGTAGGTTAAGATGTTGGATGAAGATGTTGGATGAAAATGTTGGATGAAGATGTTGGATGAAGATGCAGGATGAAGATGTTGGATGAAGATAATGGATGTAGGTTAAATGTTGGATGAAGATGTTGGCTACAAAAGTAGATCAAGATGTTTGGTGCAGATGTAGATGTTGGATGAAGATAATGGATGAAAATGTTGGATGAGGATGTTGGATGTAGATGAAGATGTTGGATGCAGATAAAGATGTTGGATGAGGATGTTGGATGTAGATGAAGATGTTGGATGCAGATAAAGATGTTGGATGAGGATGTTGGATATAGATGAAGATGTTGGATGCAGATAAAGATGTTGGATGCAGATAAAGATGTTGGATGAGGGTGGTGGATGTATGTGAACATGTTTGATGTAGATGTTGGAGGAAGATATTGGATGAGAATGTTGGATGTAGATGTTGGATGTAGATGAAGATTTGGGATGTTGATGTTGGATATAGATGTTGGATGCAGGATGAAGATGTTTGATGAAAATTTTGATGTAGATGAAGAGGTTGGATGTGGGTGGAGATGTTGGATGCAGATGGTCGATCAAGATGTTTGATGTACATGAAGATGTGTGATGAGAATGTTGGATGTAGATGAAGATGTTGGATGTAGATGAAGATGAAAATGAGGTTGTAGGATGAAGATGAAGATACAGGATGAAGATGCAGGATGAAGATGAGGTTTCAGGATGAAGATGAAGATACAGGATGAAGATGAGGTTGCAGGATGAAGATGCAGGATGAACATTAGGTTGCAGGATGAAGATGAAGATGCAGGATGAAGATGAGGTTGCAGGATGAAGATGAAGGATGAAGATGAGGTTGCAGGATGAAGATGAAGATGCAGGATGAAGATGAGGTTGCAGGATGAAGATGAAGGATGAAGATGAGGTTGCAGGATGAAGATGAAGATGCAGGATGAAGATGCGGTTGCAGGATGAAGATGAAGATGCAGGATGAAGATGAGGTTGCAGGATGAAGATGCGGTTGCAGGATGAAGATAAGGATGCAGGATGAAGATGAAGATGCAGGATGAAGATGAAGTTGCAGGATGAAGATGCGGTTGCAGGATGAAGATGAGGTTGCAGGATGAAGATGAGGTTGCAGGATGAAGATGAGTTTGCAGGATGAAGATGCGGTTGCAGGATGAAGATGAGTTTGCAGGATGAAGATGAGTTTGCAGGATGAAGATGTAGGATGAAAATGAGGTTGCAGGATGAAGATGAGTTTGCAGGATGAAGATGAGTTTGCAGGATGAAGATGCGGTTGCAGGAGGAAGATGAGTTTGCAGGATGAAGATGTAGGATGAAGATGAGGTTGCAGGATGAAGATGAAGTATGAAGATGAGGTTGCAGGAGGAAGATGAGTTTGCAGGATGAAGATGTAGGATGAAAATGAGGTTGCAGGATGAAAATGAGGTTGCAGGATGAAAATGAGGTTGCAGGATGAAGATCCGGTTGCAGGATGAAGATGCGGTTGCAGGATGAAGATGCGGTTGCAGGATGAAGATGAGGTTGCAGGATGAAGATGCGGTTGCAGGATGAAGATGCGGTTGCAGGATGAAGATGCGGTTGCAGGATGAAGATGAGGTTGCAGGATGAAGATGAGGTTGCAGGATGAAGATGAGGTTGCAGGATGAAGATGAGGTTGCAGGATGAAGATGCGGTTGCAGGATGAAGATGCGGTTGCAGGATGAAGATGAGGTTGCAGGATGAAGATGCGGTTGCAGGATGAAGATGCGGTTGCAGGATGAAGATGCGGTTGCAGGATGAAGATGCGGTTGCAGGATGAAGATGAGGTTGCAGGATGAAGATGCGGTTGCAGGATGAAGATGCGGTTGCAGGATGAAGATGAGGTTGCAGGATGAAGATGCGGTTGCAGGATGAAGATGCGGTTGCAGGATGAAGATGAGGTTGCAGGATGAAGATGAAGTATGAAGATGAGGTTGCAGGATGAAAATGAGGTTGCAGGATGAAGATCCGGTTGCAGGATGAAGATGAGGTTGCAGGATGAAGATGAGGTTGCAGGATGAAGATGAAGATGAGGATGAAGATGAGGTTGCAGGATGAAGATGCGGTTGCAGGATGAAGATGCGGTTGCAGGATGAAGATGAGGTTGCAGGATGAAGATGAGGTTGCAGGATGAAGATGAAGATGCAGGATGAAGATGCGGTTGCAGGATGAAGATGCGGTTGCAGGATGAAGATGCGGTTGCAGGATGAAGATGAGGTTGCAGGATGAAGATGCGGTTGCAGGATGAAGATGAAGATGCAGGATGAAGATGCGGTTGCAGGATGAAGATGCGGTTGCAGGATGAAGATGCGGTTGCAGGATGAAGATGAGGTTGCAGGATGAAGATGCGGTTGCAGGATGAAGATGAAGATGCAGGATGAAGATGCAGGATGAAGATGCAGGATGAAGATGCAGGATGAAGATGCGGTTGCAGGATGAAGATGAGGATGCAGGATGAAGATGCAGGATGAAGATGCGGTTGCAGGATGAAGATGAAGGATGAAGATGAGGTTGCAGGATGAAGATGAAGGATGAAGATGCGGTTGCAGGATGAAGATGAAGGATGAAGATGAGGTTGCAGGATGAAGATGAGGTTGCAGGATGAAGATGAGGTTGCAGGATGAAGATGAAGGATGAAGATGAGGTTGCAGGATGAAGATGAAGGATGAAGATGCGGTTGCAGGATGAAGATGAAGGATGAAGATGAGGTTGCAGGATGAAGATGAAGATACAGGATGAAGATGAGGTTGCAGGATGAAGATGAAGGATGAAGATGCAGTTGCAGGATGAAGATGAAGGATGAAGATGCGGTGAAGGATGAAGATGAAGATGCAGGATGAAGATGAAGATACAGGATGAAGATGCAGGATGAAGATGAAGGATGAAGATGCAGGATGAAGATGAAGGATGAAGATGCGGTTGCAGGATGAAGATGCAGTTGTAGGATGAAGATGAAGATACAGGATGAAGATGCAGGATGAAGATGCAGTTGTAGGATGAAGATGAAGATACAGGATGAAGATGAAGGATGAAGATGAGGTTGCAGGATGAAGATGAAGATGCAGGATGAAGATACAGGATGAAGATGAAGGATGAAGATGCGGTTGCAGGATGAAGATGAAGGATGAAGATGAGGTTGCAGGATGAAGATGAAGATGCAGGATGAAGATACAGGATGAAGATGAAGGATGAAGATGAGGTTGCAGGATGAAGATGAAGATGCAGGATGAAGATACAGGATGAAGATGAAGGATGAAGATGCGGTTGCAGGATGAAGATGAAGGATGAAGATGAGGTTGCAGGATGAAGATGAAGATGCAGGATGAAGATGAAGGATGAAGATGCGGTTGCAGGATGAAGATGAAGATGCAGGATGAAGATGAAGATGCAGGATGAAGATGAAGGATGAAGATGAGGTTGCAGGATGAAAGAGGATGAAGATACAGGATGAAGATGAGGGATGGAGATGCAGTTGCGGGATGAAGATGAAGATACAGGATGAAGATGAAGGATGAAGATGAGGTTGCAGGATGAAGATGCGGTTGCAGGATGAAGATGAAGGATGAAGATGCGGTTGCAGGATGAAGATGAAGGATGAAGATGCGGTTGCAGGATGAAGATGAAGATGCAGGATGAAGATGAGGTTGCAGGATGAAGATGCGGTTGCAGGATGAAGATGAAGGATGAAGATGCGGTTGCAGGATGAAGATGAAGATGCAGGATGAAGATGAAGATGCAGGATGAAGATG
Organism: Atherinomorus stipes; assembly: GCA_023101725.1. Lineage (NCBI taxonomy): Eukaryota > Metazoa > Chordata > Actinopteri > Atheriniformes > Atherinidae > Atherinomorus > Atherinomorus stipes. The sequence goes on from JALJCO010014101.1 coordinate 37,353, forward strand.
AAGGATGAAGATGAGGTTGCAGGATGAAGATGAAGATACAGGATGAAGATACAGGATGAAGATAAAGGATGAAGATGAGGTTGCAGGATGAAGATGCAGGATGAAGATGAGGTTGCAGGATGAAGATGAAGGATGAAGATGCAGTTGCAGGATGAAGATGAAGATGCAGAATGAAGATGAAGGATGAAGATGCAGTTGCAGGATGATGATGAAGATACAGGATGAAGATACAGGATGAAGATGAAGGATGAAGATGAGGTTGCAGGATGAAGATGAAGGATGAAGATGCGGTTGCAGGATGAAGATGAAGATGCAGGATGAAGATGAAGGATGAAGATGTGCCCGTGATGATGTCACCAGCGTACCTTGATCAGCATTTCCAGCTCCATCCTCAGACTCATCACTTCCAGCGTTACTGCAGCGACTTTCCCCACGTCAGGATCTGTGACATCATCGGGGAAGCTGAGCCCGTCTGGCTGCTGATTGGTGTAACCATAGAGACACAGCACGGCTCGTCCTCCCTGCAGGATGGAAACAGTCTCTGAGATACCAAAGAGCCTGGGTTGTGTCAGCACGCTGGATCGTGACTCATTCCTCCGAGAGGTGGTCTATGAGACCAGAACATCATCTGGACAGCTTCACAGGCATGTTCCAACAAGGTCTCAGCAAGTTTGACTGCATTATGTTGGAATAACACAATCATGTCATGTTTAAATGAAACTATTTCCATTGAAATCCTTCCCATTCTTTCTGTGTGAAGTACGGAGGTGAGTAAACGTGAGTGGACTGGACTTTTCCAGTCAGAATCAGAATCCAGTCAGCAGAGGAAACGCCGCTGACATCAGTGCACTGAAGCTCACCTCTGTAATGTACGACAGGGAACATGAAACATCACTCCTCAGACCTTGATGAATGAGATATCCTAGTTAAAATCTCTATCCATTACATCGTGGAGAGTGAATAGAAAAAACATCATAAATGGAAGCCAGAATCATTAACCCATGGAGGTCTGGATTCTGAACTTAGATCAGACCGAAGGCTGAGCCGACTTCTGTGGAAACATCTAAAGACAACTCAGAACGAGGTTCAGTGGCGTGTGTGGCCTCCACGTGCCTGTAGGACCTCACTATAACATCTAGGCACGCCTCTGATGTTCTCCTGAGGGAGCTCCACCAGACCTGGATCAGGGCATCAGTCAACGCCTGTGGTGATGGTAGATGGAACGAGACATGACGTCCCAGAGGTACTGGACTGGATTCAGGTCTGGTGCATGGTAGGGCTGTAGCGATACACTAATCTCACGATACAAAACAATACAAACCGATGCACAATATTCAACTCCTGATGCGATACGATACAATACGATGCTATGAGATACAATACGATGCTATGAGATACACATAATTCAACTCATGATATGATGCCATATGATACGATACGATACGATACAATACGATACACAATATTCAACTCCTGATGCGATGCGATACAATACCATGCTATGAGATACACATAATTCAACTCATGATATGATGCCATATGATATGATACGATACGATACGATGCGATGTGATACAATACGGTATGATACACAATATTCAACTCATGATATGATGCGAGACAATATATGATGCGATGCGATACAATAAGATTTGATACGATGTGATACGATACAAAATATTCAACACATCATACGATGCAATACTATACGATTTGATGTGATACGATACGCGATGCACTGCAATATGATGCGATACGATGATTCCATATGATACGATACGATACGATACGATCGATACGATACGATGCGATGCAACGACACACAATATTCAACTCATGATTCAATGCAATACAATTCGATACGATGCAATACGATGCTATACCATACGATATTCGATACACAATATTCAACTCATGATAAAAAAAAAAAAAAAAAAAGAAAATGATGCGATACAATTTGAATACAATATAAGCGATGCAATGCAATATGATGCGATACAATGATTCCATATGATACGATACGATACGATGCTTTAGATGCAATACGACACAATACAATGTATTCAACTCAATCGATTCGATGCAATACAATTCGATGTGATGCGATATATGAAAGCGTTACGATATGACGGTACTCAATATTCAACTCATCATACGATATATATCACAATTTTCTGCCAACTATATGATTCTATACGGTTCTATTTCATCCGTGCACTTAAATATTTTTCTGAAAAATTAAAAGGGACAGAGTGATTTTGGTGACATCTTTGAGCATTCTGTTTACTTGGATTGAATTAATTGAACTGAAAACTACAAACATCAATAACATAATAATTGTCTGAGTCTACAGCTGACAAGTTCTGGACTAAATGAATCAAAAATGTGTTGAGAAAATTTGTTACATTTATTGAAATTGTGCAAACTGTAGCTGACAAGCTTTTGAAGTAAAACAAAAAGTGCAGTGTTTCAATGTCAGAAACAACAGTGGGATTCATTCATTTAACTTAAGTGGAGTTATTCTTCACTTCATAGCAATCATGTTTCAAAGGCAGATTAAACAGCAATCTGCAATGCTGCCAGATAATAGATACTCTCATACTACCATATATCAGATACTAGCACGTATTACAATTATATAAATTACATATACTTATTACTAAATTACATACTACTTTATACTACCATATATCAGATACTAGCACGTACTAGATACTACCATATATCAGATACTAGCACGTATTACATACTACCATATATCAGATACTAGCAGGTAATACATACTACCATATATCAGATACTAGCAGGTATTACATACTACCATATATCAGATACTAGCAGGTAATACATACTTCCATATATCAGATACTAGCAGGTATTACATACTACCATATATCAGATACTAGCAGGTATTACATACTACCATATATCAGATACTAGCAGGTATTACATACTACCATATATCAGATACTAGCAGGTATTACATACTACCATATATCAGATACTAGCAGGTATTACATACTACCATATATCAGATACTAGCACGTACTAGATACTACCATATATCAGATACTAGCAGGTATTAGATACTACCATATATCAGATACTAGCAGGTATTACATACTACCATATATCAGATACTAGCAGGTAATAGATACTACCATATATCAGATACTAGCAGGTACTAGATACTACCATATATCAGATACTAGCACGTATTAGATACTACCATATATCAGATACTAGCAGGTATTAGATACTACCATATATCAGATACTAGCAGGTATTAGATACTACCATATATCAGATACTAGCAGGTATTAGATACTACCATATATCAGATACTAGCAGGTATTAGATACTACCATATATCAGATACTAGCAGGTATTAGATACTACCATATATCAGATACTAGCAGGTATTAGATACTACCATATATCAGATACTAGCAGGTATTAGATACTACCATATATCAGATACTAGCAGGTATTAGATACTACCATATATCAGATACTAGCAGGTATTAGATACTACCATATATCAGATACTAGCAGGTATTAGATACTACCATATATCAGATACTAACAGGTATTAGATACTACCATATATCAGATACTAGCAGGTATTAGATACTACCAGATATCAGATACTAGCAGGTATTAGATACTACCATATATCAGATACTAGCAGGTATTAGATACTACCATATATCAGATACTAGCAGGTATTAGATACTACCATATATCAGATACTAGCAGGTATTAGATACTACCAGATATCAGATACTAGCAGGTATTAGATACTACCAGATATCAGATACTAGCAGGTATTAGATACTACCATATATCAGATACTAGCAGGTATTAGATACTACCATATATCAGATACTAGCAGGTATTAGATACTACCATATATCAGATACTAGCATGTATTAGATACTACCATATATCAGATACGAGCAGGTATTAGATACTACCATATATCAGATACTAGCAGGTATTAGATACTACCATATATCAGATACTAGCAGGTATTAGATACTACCATATATCAGATACTAGCAGGTATTAGATACTACCATATATCAGATACGAGCAGGTATTAGATACTACCATATATCAGATACTAGCAGGTATTAGATACTACCATATATCAGATACTAGCAGGTATTAGATACTACCATATATCAGATACTAGCAGGTATTAGATACTACCATATATCAGATACTAGCAGGTATTAGATACTACCATATATCAGATACTAGCAGGTATTAGATACTACCATATATCAGATACGAGCAGGTATTAGATACTACCATATATCAGATACTAGCAGGTATTAGATACTACCATATATCAGATACTAGCAGGTATTAGATACTACCATATATCAGATACGAGCAGGTATTAGATACTACCATATATCAGATACTAGCAGGTATTAGATACTACCATATATCAGATACTAGCAGGTATTAGATACTACCATATATCAGATACTAGCAGGTATTAGATACTACCAGATATCAGATACTAGCAGGTATTAGATACTACCATATATCAGATACTAGCAGGTATTAGATACTACCATATATCAGATACTAGCAGGTATTAGATACTACCATATATCAGATACTAGCAGGTATTAGATACTACCATATATCAGATACGAGCAGGTATTAGATACTACCATATATCAGATACTAGCAGGTATTAGATACTACCATATATCAGATACTAGCAGGTATTAGATACTACCATATATCAGATACTAGCAGGTATTAGATACTACCATATATCAGATAC
>JALJCO010014102.1:0-19358 GCA_023101725.1 Atherinomorus stipes
CACTGTAAATTCTAATAAGTTGACTTTACTTAAAAAAAAAATATGCAAACTTTCTGCCTCAAAAAAATTAAGTAAACTCTAATTGGAGTGATTAAGTAGAATAAACTAAAATGGTTTAAGCTTTATAGAACTTTTCTGAACTTAATAAATTTGAGTAAGCTGTAATTAGATGATGCTGGGGAGGAAACTTGATGGGATTAATTTTAGCAGAAATTAGATTCACACCAATTTCAATTTTATTTTCACCAACAATATGCTTCTAAGTTCATCTAACTTGAAGTAAATGATAGTCCCAAAATTGTTCTTACTATGTAGCAAGAACCTAGTCTAGGTGGGTTTAAGCTACAACTATTGTCAGACCACACACATCTCTGTCGCGGTGCAGCATCTGCTGGGTAGTAGATGTTCAATACAGGAATTAACAAACAAGTTCCCGGAGAGCAGTCACATGACACTACCAACATCATTTATAAATCCCCTCATTTGTGAATAATCTCCAATTTATTGTTGAAAGAAGTTAACTGCATTGTGGGAAACCTGCTCCCTCCCCCACCCCTACTCTCCCTTTACTCATTTTAATTAAGCTGTTTCAACTTAAGTAAATTAAGTTATCTAACATGTTGCCCTCCAAAGTTCTTACAACTTATTTAGAATAAGTATTACCAACAACTAAGTTAAAATTAAGCTCTGCCTACTAGATAGATTCTAGTAAAACCAATATTACCATTTACAGTGTTCCTGTTGCGTGAGCTCCGCTTCTTTCAGCTCCACCATATTTAAAAAGTATTACAGCTGTTTACCTGTTTACCGAGATTGTGATAACAACAAGATCTTGCGAGATCCCGTTGTTCCGTAGCGTAATCTCGCAGAATTTTGTTGGTTAAAAAAAAACGATACTGATATTTTCCGATATCAGACTTTAATGCCAATATCGGCTGATAATATTAGACATTCTTAGTGAAAAGATATGGTGCAGGTTTCATGTATAGAAGCACGAGAATTTTATTTTCTAACCTGGATTTGAAGTGTTTACATCTGGTGAAAGTTTAATCTTCACTGGTAGTTTGTTCCACGTGTTTTCAGCATAACAACTAAGTGCTGCTTCTCCATGTTTAGTCTGGACTCAGGGTCTGGACTCTGGTCTGGACTAGCTGACTTGAGTCCTTGGAGCTTGGTAAAACTCCAGCTGCAGAGTTCTGGATGAGTTCCAGCTATTTAATGATCTTCACTATTATTATTATTATCATCATTATTATTATTTTTTTGAGGGAAGTCCAGCTAAAAATCCTTCACAGTAATCCAGTCTACTAGAGATGAATGCAGGAATGAGTTCCTCCTTCCATTGACAGATTGGACATTAATGTAATTTTTTTTTTTTATCTTTAAAGAAATAACAAATTGCCATTTTGCTAAATGTCCCTCCCGAGGTTTTTTTTTTTTATCATCAAATCAAAAAATATTTAAAAAACTGAAAAAGTATTTTATATTATTCATGAAAACTGTTTTCAAAAAGAAAAAAAAAACAACAGCAAAACATAAAAACATAATTGTTTTTTGGTACACATTGACCCTTTATTTCCATAGCTGGTGTGTGCATGAGTGAGATAACACGGAGGTCATATAGTATTTTCTCAGGTAGACTCAAGGTCAGAGTGGTTTTATCACTCGTGCGCTTGCATCGGTATTTCTCTTCGGTAAAATGTGTGCGATAGAAAAATAGACTCAGCTTTGTGATGTATGGAGAAGATAGCAGCTGGTGATGATAGTATTCTAGTAATTTCTCACACAGAGAAAAGCATGGAGGACACAGACGGCCAGGCATTTGCTTTCCTTTTCTGATTGCATGAACTATGATTTTATGGCATAAATATTTACTAGCTAGCACACAGGATGTTAAACAGCAAGTCCCTTTAATGAAAGAAATATTAACACAAAAGAAAATGAATTTCTGTTTGGTTGATTATTTCTACCCTTCGATAATACCAGTTGGTGTTTCATTATACATTGTTGGACAGCCTGATTAGTCACCTTTACAACGAGGAATAACATGTAAGGATCATGCTTCTGTGAAATGGTCAGCACAGCTAAACGTGTGGGTAGTTCCCTCCAAAAAACGGACTAAAATCATTTTGTGCTGTCAAGGACCTCAGTTACTTGGGGAACATGCATACACAGCCACAACAGCGCTACCTCCTCATGCTGGTCACCAGTCTGGTCACATGTAGCTGGAGGGGAGATGACGTCACATTCCTCAACCAGGAGTCGTTGAAGGTCAACCAGTGTGGCTTTGTTGGTCGCTCTGGCACATACAGCACAATCACGCTGATCACAAGAGTTCAGGTTTACTGAGGTCTGGACTCACAGCCTCCATCCTCTCTACTTCTGGATCCTGGAGGATCCGTGGGAGGATCCTGGCTCTGTGTGTCATCCAGAGGATGGAGTTAGGTCCCAGATTCTGGAGATATGGCTCACCACTGGCTCCAGAATCACATTCTGATGTCTATCAGTCAGGCGACAATCATCTCTGGCTGACACAAACCAGGCAGCACTTGACTCTCAGAACAACTGCAGGAGAATATTTCAAGGGAATTTCGGCACATTTTGAGGGCCCTACTCACATGTTTATTCCACAGAGAGACCATCTTCACAGGTTATCTTGCTGTAAAGGTGACTTATCAGGCTTTCCAACAATGTGTAATTAAAGGATGAATATGGAATGCGGACAGAACAACAAAATCACGTGTGTCTAGGTTGTAGTTGCAACATCAGAAAAACATCTCCAGCCACTGGGATGCCAGGCTCACTGCCGGTACGACAAGGGACCAGCAGCCTGCACCATGTCCAACAAGTAATGCAGAGGAGTTTATAACTGACGGCTAACATTAGCCATGTTAGCAATCGGGATGGGCGATATTTTTATCGTGTGCGATATATCGTCAAAGAAATTCCCCACAATAGCAATTTGAATTTATCGTTTTTATCGTGAGATGACAGTTTATCAGGTTGTGTTTGCAGTTGCACTACTTTGGTTTTTTAAATAAGCCAAGTTAGTTTTGTCGTTTGAATAAATGTGGAATTTGGTCTCTGTAGCAATTTTGTAGGGCTTTCAAGACAGAATTTAGTGACAGATTTATAATACAAAATATTTTGCTGATAGTTTTTATCGCATATTGTTACCGTGATAAATAAGAGAAATTATCATGATACATTTTTTAGTCCATATCGCCCATCCCTAGTTAGCAAACAAGTTAGCTTACTGATCCAGAATAAAAGTCGCCATTTCCGCATATTGATGCCGTGGAAAACGTTTATGTGGGTTCATCTAGTGTAGCTTCACCTAAATTTACTCCAGTTTGTGCTCTTCTCAGGTCACTCCTCTTCAGAGACAGGTAATATCTCCTGGGCTGAAGAAGCTGTTTGACTTGCCGACTCCACTGTTTGCCTGTACCAGCCTAACTGTGCCCAACATACTGTTGCCACTCTGAAATCGTATTTGGCAACCTGCAATGGTGGCATATATTGGCTTGTAGATGTAAATATAATGCCATTGTCAAACCTGTTAAAATGTATTTTATATTTTCAGGCTAAATATTATTTTTTTAGAAAATGTACTTTTATTCTGCACCCCTCCAAACGACTCATGGAGTTTTTTTTTTTTTTTTTAAATATAGCTTTAAATAAAAATGTTCCAATTTCAACCTTTAAAGGCAAGAAATAATCAACCAAACACAAATTTGCTAAATTTTTGTGATAATTTTAGGTAATATTTTGCTTGAGTATCAGTTTATGTTAATTTACATTTCTAAGTGTTTATGTTTGAAAGTAAAAAAAAAAAAAGAAATCTATAAGTTAAATGTGTAGCTGAGGTGCTGCCTTGAAGTTTAAGTTTGGTCAGAAATAACAAAAGGTTTATTTGAAGAACAACTTGCTGTTTTTCTAGCTGGACCTTGTTCTTAGGAATTTATGCGTGCATTCACTCACCAGTAAAATTTCTGTATGGTTCTGACTTCTTCGGACGATATTTAGATTTGCCGCCCTCCGTGCATCCATATAATGTGAGTAAAGGGCCAGAAGAGTGTGGAGAAATCCCCCAATAACTAACGGAGAGCTAAATCTGAACTCAGAGGACAAAAGTACTTGCTCATTCAATCGTCTTGAAATATTTGTGAAATTAAGGAGTTTTGTTGCGGACAATGCCTTATAGAGAGGTCTACTTATTCTGGCCCCTTCACCCCCATTATTTGGATATGTGTTCAGGGTGACTGATCTAAATATCATGCGAAGGAGTCAGTCATACAGAAATTTTACCAGTGAGCAAATGCACGTATAAATTACTAGAAACAAGGTTCAGATTGAAAAAAGAGAAAGTTATCCTATAAGTCTTGATCAATGAGTGAGATGATGGTGATGTACCGTAAAAAAGATTTGCTTGAGATTTGTTGTCATTATTAGGGATGCATGATATTGGAATTTTGGCCAATATCCGATATGCTGATATTTTAAAACTCATGTGGCTGATTACCAATATCGATACCGATATTAAAACTGAAAAAATAAGCAGTCATTGCAAATAGCAGTTTTGTTATCTGTTTCTGACACTTTAAAAAAAAATAGGGGTGGGAAAAATATCAATACACTGAAATATCACAATGTTTTCATATGCTGATATCATATCGATATCTAAAAACGCGGCATTGATCATTTTACTTACAAAATCTTATGATATTTCATCACTCTGTTACAAAATCTCACAATAACTTGTGAATTCCCGTGAAATTTTGTTACAGAACAATGAAATATCGCAAGATTTTGTTAGTAAAATAGATACATACCACATTTTTAAATATCAATATGATATCAGCATATGAAAATATCGCGAAATTTTTGTGAATTCTCATGAGATTCATAATAGAATGATGAAATATTGTGAGATTTTGTTCGTAAAATAGATCGATACCGCGTTTTTAAATGTCAATATGATGTCAGCATATGAAAATACTGCGATATTTCAGTCCATCAATATTTTTTCCCACCCCTAGTCTTTAGAAGTTTTGAAGTCTGTAAAAAATAAGTTTTTGAAGAAGAAAAACAAAAATTTTTTTTTAGACTTTAGAAACAGCGGGCTGATTGGTTAAATATCGGTGGGGTGGCCGATGTCCGGTACTCAATTTCAAGGCCGATATAGACCGATACCGATAGGGGGCGGATTATATCGTGCATCCCTAGTAATTATATAAAGAAGAGAGAGGGATTCAGACGTCCCCAGAATTTATTTTTACCAGCTTCTGATACTGAAATAGCAGTAGTAGTAGTAGCAGTAGTCGTAGCAGCATTATACTATTTTATATGACAAGTATGAGTTTTCAACAGGTTCTTTAAATGTGGTTACACCTAATAAAACTATAAAGTAGACAATAGGCCTTCTTTTAACAAGTTGACACAATTTCCCCCAGCATCAATGAAATGTGTGACGTGGTGTGGTCAACATAAGAGACATTGCAGGAGCTCCTTTTTCTTCCATCAGTTGTCATTCTATTCAGGCAGATTATTTTCGGGGCGTGGAATGACCTCTGACCTCACTCCACCCCTCTCTACTTGCCTGCCTCTTTTGAGATCTGTGCTTCAACTCCAATTCCTAAAAAGTTCGGACAATGTGTAAAATAAAAACAGAATGCAATGACTTGCAAATCTCATTAACCCATATTTTATTCCCAATACAACATAAAAAAACACAGCAGATATGAGGCGTTTCACTATGTCACGGAAAATGTGCGCTCACTGTGATTCTGATGGCTGCAACATGTCTTAAAAGAAGAGTTCTAGGGTGATGTTTACCACCCTGGACAGTTGCTTTTCAACTGTCCGCTGATAGAAGCTGGATGCTCCGTCTGTCCATCATTACATCTGAGAGACTCTGCCTCTCTAAAATGCTCTTTTATACCAGTCATGTTACTGACCTGATTCCTTTTAACTAAATTAATTGTTGAAGTTGTTTTTCATTGGTAACAATTACTTTTCCAGCCCTTTGTTTCTCCTGTTTAAACTTTGTAGAGATGTGTTGCTGCCATGAAATTCAAAATGAGCTGATGTTTTTTATGAGGTGGTAAAATGTCTTAATTTCAACATCTAATATATGTTGCTTATATTTAATGAGGAACAGAATATGTGTTGAGGAGATTTGCAAGTCATTGCTTTTTGTGTTTATTTACATTTTACAGAACCTCCCAACTTTTTTAAATTGGAAGATGGAAGATGGAAATTCCCTCCATCCTTCTTTCCTTAAAAAGTTTACAAGCTTCAATTCGAAGTCAGGTTTCCTTGTCCAGATATGACACATTAATCAAAGTGTTAGTGTAGCACCTTTATCTCATTTATTTGTTTCATTTAAGTGAACCACATAACCAACATTGAGACTCAGTGTTCCTGTCAAAAAGCAACACAAGATGAGTTACACACTGAGTGAATGCATCATCATCTAAAGTTGAGAGGGGGAAGCTGGATTATTTTGGAAAGTGATGTTATTTTAACTTGCAAATCCGAACAGCTCGCTAAATGGATAATCTCTCATAATCTTACATGCTCAATTGAAACCAACCTCTGAGTTGAAAAGTCAAGTTGTTTATATGTCGCAAGTCTTTAATTTTCTTTCCTTTTTTGCTCTTTGACCCTCTGTGACGAACTGTTGTCTCCATCTTCCCTTGTCTTTTTCAGGATGGAGTTATAATGGGATGGATTTGAATATGGGCAAATGGACAGGCATGCAAGCCCCTCTCCTTGGCCTGGGTCTTCTGCTGTTTTTCCTGCTCTCCAAGCCAACTGCCTGCTATAGCCAGAACATCCATAAAGCCCGTGATGATGGATCCAACTTCCAATTCACTCAGCCCGTCTACCACGCTACGATTTATGAAAACTCAGCAGCACGGACCTATGCCAACAGTAAAATTAAAATGGGCATCCACTTGGACAAGCGCTCCTGGGAGATTCGATACAGAATCACCTCAGGAGACGAAGAAGGGTTTTTCAAGGCAGAGGAGTATGTGCTTGGCGACTTCTGCTTCTTGCGCATAAGGACCAAGGGGGGCAACGCAGCCATCTTAAATCGAGAGATTCAGGATAATTATGTATTGACAGTGAAGGCCTACGTCAAGGGAGATTCCCTCCTTGAGACCTGGTCTAAAGTCAGCATCCAGGTCTTGGATATGAATGACCTCCGACCTTTGTTCTCACCCACCACATACTCTGTCACCATAGCAGAGAGCACCCCTCTCAGGACAAGCATAGCACAAGTAACTGCCACAGATGCAGATATTGGCTCCAATGGAGAGTTTTACTTTTTTTTTTAAAGAGAAAATGGAACTGTTTGCAGTACACCCAACTAGTGGAGTAGTTTATCTGAGTGGAAAACTTGATGTAGATGAGCAGAGCCGGTATGACTTAGAAATCCTGGCGGTGGACCGTGGCATGAAGCTGTATGGAAATAATGGTGTTAGCAGCACAGCCAAGCTTTTCGTACATGTAGAGCGTGTAAACGAGCATGCACCAGTGATGAATGTAGTCACCCTCAGCACCTCCAGGCTGGATAAAAACCCTGTTTACGCCATGGTCACTGTTGAAGACCTAGATGATGGCTTAAATGGAGAAATTGATTCAGTCACCATTGTGGGTGGGGATCCCTCAGGACAGTTTTTTGTAGAACAATATGGAGAAGACGAGTTTGTCCTTAAAGCCTCAGAGACATTAAGCTGGGAGAATTTCTCAGATGGCTGTAATTTAACCTTGCAAGCTAAAGATAAAGGAACCCCGCAGAAGTTATCTGAAAAGGTTGTCCCCATTTTGTTAAATAAGAGGCCGAATGAGGAAACTCACTTTGAGCAGGAGTTGTATGAGTTTAGATTAGATGAATTTTCACCACCAGGCACAATCGTAGGTGCTGTTAAAATAAGGCCAGAACCTGATGATGCGGAATATATCCTGATACCTTCTGCGGATTCAGCTTTTTTTCAAATGAATACCGTGACAGGTGCGATCTTCACCACTCGCTGGTTCACGCAGGTGTCCCAGGATGCCTTTAATCTTGAGATACTGGAAACAGATAGTGACCTCAGAGTTAAAGTGCAAGTAACCATTGAAGATGCCAATGATAACACCCCAGTATTTGCCCAGAGTTCTTATGAAGTTTTTGTCAATGAAAGTGTACCAGTTGGGACCAATGTAATAACAGTATCTGCAGTGGATAAAGATACAGGTGAAAATGGATATATAACTTACAGCATATCCAGCCTCCATTCACTACCTTTCAAGATTAATCAGTTTTCTGGTGTCATTAGCACCACCACAGATTTGGATTTTGAATCCTCACCGGAGATCTTTATGTTTGCAGTCAGAGCTTCGGACTGGGGGGTCACCTTACCGACGAGAAAGCGAAGTAAATGTAACGATCCACTTGGAAAACGTTAACGATAACCAGCCAATATTTGAAAAAGTAGCATGCCAGGGTGTAATTGCTGCAGATTTCCCAACAGGTGAAATGATTACTACAATGTCCGCCATTGATATAGACGAGTTAGAGCTTGTAAAATACAAGATCATTTCAGGAAATGAGCAGGGATACTTTGACCTCAACCCTGATTCAGGGGTCCTTACATTGCGACATTCCCTTGCCACCTTAAGTCCAAAGAATAGTGTCTTTAGTTTAAAAATAACTGCCACAGATGGTGAGAGCTTTTCTGACGCCATGTTTGTTAATATCTCTGTTGTTCATGGAAAATCTCTTCCCAAGCAGTTTACTTGCAAAGAAACGAGGGTAGCCCTAAAACTAGCAGAGAAGTTACTCAAAAAATCCAAAGCTAGTACCAAACTTAAACTTGAAGAAGGTTTTATTGACCTTTTCTCCGTCAATCGGCAAACACCCCAGTTTGACAAAACATTTCCTACAGATATTGTTGTGCAGGAAGACCTAAAGGTTGGCTCGAGTGTTTTTAAGGTGAATGCTTATGATGGGGACACAGGTTTTAATGGTCAGATTCCATACTCTATTTCAGATGGAAACACTGACAGTTGTTTTACCATTGACACACTGACTGGCCTCATCAGTGTTTTTCTACCCATGGACAGAGAAAGGCGGGATCACTATCTTCTTAACGTGACTATCTACGACCTTGGTTTTCCCCAGAAAATGGCGTGGCGTCTGCTTACTGTCCATGTAGAGGATACAAATGATAATGCACCCCAGTTTTTGCAAGAAGAAGGCTATAGCATAATCATACCTGAAAACACTGCCATAGGTACAGACATCATCCAGGTTGAGGCCACCGACAAAGATCTTGGAGCCAGTGGAGAGATTGTGTATTCTTTTTTGACAAGCACCACCCAGTTTGGTATAAACTCCACTAATGGGATTGTGTATGTTGCCGGCCAGCTGGACAGGGAGTTAGTGTCTTTTTTCAACCTGAAGATTGAGGCTCGGGACAGAGGAGACAGGGGGAGTCGTAAGTTCGCCGTCACCACGTTGAAAGTTACATTGGAGGATGTAAATGACTGTCCCCCATTATTTATTCCAACTGTGTATAAAGCCAGAGCTCTGGAGGATCTTCCAGTTGGAAGTGTGGTGGCTTGGCTAGAAACCCAGGACCCAGACCTGGGGTTGGGAGGTCAGGTCCGGTATTCTCTGGTCAATGACCACGACGGATGGTTTGAGTTAGACCGGGTCAGTGGAGCGATCCGTGTAACCAAGGAGCTTGACTATGAGGCCAAACAGTTCTACAACCTCACGGTGAAAGCCAAAGACAAGGGAAGGCCTGTCTCTCTTCTCTCTGTCACGTTTGTGGAGTTGGAAGTCATAGACGTCAACGAGAACCTCTACGCTCCATACTTTTCCCACTTTGCCTTAACAGGATTGGTTAAAGAGAATGCCCGCATTGGAACTACTTTACTCCAAGTTAGCGCAAATGATGATGATACCGCTAGAGATGGAGAAATCCACTACTCTATTCGTGACGGAAGTGGGCTTGGGCGGTTTTCCATCGATGAAGAGACGGGTAAGTTTTCTTTGAAAATTTTTTTTTCTCAGTCGTGTTTACAAATGATTGTTTCTGAGTGGTGAAAATATGGTGGATGGAAAAGGCAATAAAAACGTAAACATTTGATTTATTGAGATGGTTAGCTGCTGGTCTGGTTAGCTGCTCAACGGTTCATAACTGCTGTGTCATTTATGGGGAAAACTCTGACAGTAATTTAAACTGTCCCTACCTCTTTTACAGTAATGTAAAAGAGGTAGGGACACAACAATTCACCTATTCATTTATTGATCATTTTAATTTGTGAGGACGCCCTGATGGAAGTGATCATTTAAGCCAGCATATTGTGAAACAAACTTGTTGTGGTTTATATAGCTAGAAAAAAAATATTTTGCCACCAAAACTCTTTTCTCAGTGTTGTATTTGTTGTTTCATAGAAGTAAACAGCTGTTCAGATGATGAAG
Source organism: Atherinomorus stipes (assembly GCA_023101725.1). Classification (NCBI taxonomy): domain Eukaryota; kingdom Metazoa; phylum Chordata; class Actinopteri; order Atheriniformes; family Atherinidae; genus Atherinomorus; species Atherinomorus stipes. Next base: position 10,481 of record JALJCO010014102.1, read on the forward strand.
GTGTCACTAAAAGTAAAAACATATTGGCAACAAAGACACTTTTCCACTTGAAGGGCATTGCAGCATAAAAAAGCTTGTTTTCTCACCTTTTTGGTCTAAAGCAGGCATGTTTGATGCAACAAACCCATGTTTTACTGCAGATTACTAAAGAATGGAAAATGCTAGAAACAGCTGTTTTGTTCTGATAAAAGAAGAGAGTCTAAGCTTTCCTTTGGTACATTCAGTGTTTGCATAGGCCTTGTACACAATATTCTGTGGCTCTCCAAAAATCAGTGAAAATGCTTAAAAATCCTGGCAGTCCTGGAGTACTCTGCTCAGAAAAGGTCTGGCAGTCAATGAGTAAACGATTCCAGTTCCTAACAATTCTTGATTTTGATTCTTTAAAGGGGCAGGGTAAAAAAAAAAAAGTTTGCATTTTCTTTTTTTGCGGACAACTAAATCAATTAACAGACACTAACATTAATATATTAACCTCTAGCTCTATTTATGTTCTTACCAAAGGCATTTAATTGAATTTTAAAAAAAAAAAAAAGTAGAAAAAGAAATAAAAATTATCTCTGACCAACAATTTTAAGAACTTTAACTGTTAAACTGGCTGTTTTCTAATTAAGAGTCTACTTCATGTTACAGTACTTTAAATTAAATGTTTTTGTCCACTTTCTTCACTAAAAGACATTAATATCTGATGATCAGTGGCAGCTTTGAGTTTTATTTTCAGTCTGGTTCATGGAGCAGAGGTGAATATCTCCTGTTGTGTCTGATGCTTCCTGCAGCCTTGAATGCAGTGGTTGGCAACTGGCGGCCCGCTGGCCAAAATTGGCCTATCGCCAAAAACATCTGGTCCGCCAGATTATCATGGCTTTCTTAAAAAGTTGATTCTTCTGTTCAACACAACAAAGCAGCCAGATCATCATTCTGCTGCTACGATGCTGGACAGGACAAGTACTGTGTTTGTTTGTACTGTTGTGTCTTACTGCGCAGACATGGCGATGTTCACAGCGATTACCCTTTAGGAAGGTCGGAGATGCACAGAGCAAGTTAGAGTAGAGCGGGGAGGGTGGGGGGAGAGATGTCGGGAGCAGAAAAACTTAGAAGTGAGAGGAAACTCTTTCACTGAATGATTTGCTGCAAGTTTCACCCCTAAACACACACAGCTCCTAGTTGCAGCAGATTCCTGCACCTGCTTTACCTCAGAAGGGTGAAGTGGAGAGTTAACCGCCTCGTTTGGAGTGGAAGCAGTGAAGTTTAACAGCTGATCAGTCGGCGTTTTAAACAATGTGGAGGAGCGCAGTTACTAAACGCTTACAGAGTTGTTGCTTCAGGATAAAAAGACCAGACAGAAAGACGAGGAAAATAACTGGTTTGTTGTTACTGAGCGCTCCTTTGGGCACGCTGCTTAGTTCAAGCAACCTCCACCATATAATGCAGCCAGACCAGGTTAATCCTGACTCAGCTTCTCCTCTACCTGCTGTCTGCCACAATAAAGCACTCTAGATCCAACAGAAATGTTAAATATATATAAATAAAAATAAACTCTTGTGTTTGGACACATCTACAACTCACATTACACGTTTTCCAACATATTTTCCCTTTGGAGATAAACTTATTTAATTATTTCCTTCATTGTTAATGTTGCAATTAATATCTGCAACCACAAAACATCAGTTTCACACAGATTTCAGAACATTTAAGTTGTGAACTGGCAAAATATGATCAGATAAAACACATCTGCTTGACTTCAGACCATCTGGCTTGAAGCAGAAATTTAAATGGCTCATGTTAGAAAAAAAAAACTATAGCTCTCTGTGGGCCACTGCAATAGATTTTAAACAAACAAGTTAACGAAATTACGTTTTTACAAAAGTATCATACAAGTAGGCTATGAAATAAATGTAGAGATGAGAAAAAAAGATCAAAAATTTTGAATGGTAACTTTGGCCCGCCTTCAGTTGATCTGGAAAAAATTTGGCCCTAGGCCAAACTTAGATGGCGACATCTTGCTCTAGTGTGTGCTCTGAGACGGGGAGGGTTACGGCCGCGCGCAGTAATCAAACGCTCATTATTTCTCACTTAAAATTCATCTTTTCATTCCAATTGAATTAAGAAATGTCACTAGACATATTCCGATTGGTTTTTATTGCAGGAAAGTTATCAGAGGGTCTGAAAACTCGCTAAATATATTTAAAAAGGCGCCGTGTGTGTCAGCGTAATCGGGTGGACCAGAAAATTGGCAATTGAACAACGATTCCGTCTCTCCCAGAGCCTGTGAAAAACAGCGAACTAAGTATTAAAAATATAAATGGAAATAAAAAAAATTTGTTTTTATCTGTTCCCGGAGAATCAGATAGTTATTCCCAATACTGCGACACTGGTGTTGCTGGAGGAATCCCTGCTGGGCTAAGGCTACAATGCTGCGCCTGCTCGCCCTTTTGTGATAATAAACTATACAGGCTAATGCACAGAATATTTACAGACTGATGACTTACAGGGCTTAGAGGATGCAACTGTGAACATATGTTTCACAAATTGTGTATTTACCTTGGGAGTAATCAGTCACCTGCATGTACCCCTCCCTCCATCCCTCTGCCTGTTTTGGCTACACTGTGGCAGTGAGCAGCCATCCTTCGCTTCACTTCATTTAATATGTATATTAACTCCATAAAGTTTGGAGCAGCTGTCACATATGAAAAATCCAAAGTAGGATCCAAGTGCTCTTCATTTATTTTTTTGTCCATTTTCTTTCTTTGCGCAAAATCACAGATGGATATGAGTTCATCATCTGATTTTTCCTTTTGGATTAGGAAACGAGAAAAAAAAGGAAAAACGGTTGGGGTTTTTTTGGTTTTCCATTTCTTGTTATACAGTAAATAAGAAAAACAAACTGCCTGAATGTACACGGACCCTGAAAGTGAGCAGACAGTTGTTTTGCTAATAGCTAAAATTCCCTCCCAATCCTGCTCCTTCTATCCGCCAGTTGTTGCAATCTCTGAGGCTCCATGTGGGATGTTAGAGGTAATAAATGCATGCTTCTGAAAAATAGAGAGAACTGCTCACTTGATTCTAGCCATGAATGCAGCCCCCGCATTAAAGACTAGACATTTTTAGCCATTACTGCTGACTGGAGCTGAAATTGATGAAGACCACGACTGCATCATGACTTGCGGCAGAACTCAAAGGGAACACTTTCCCCTCTGCATACAAAGCCAGATGTTTGGAGGTGTGAGTGGTTTTTTGCTCATGTAAAAAGACCATAATTTTTTCCTCATTTTCATGTCTTCAAAGTAAAGTGGAAGGAGAAAACCATAGTCTGATTAAACCTTTTCAGCTACTTGGGGGGAAAAAAATTGTGTGAGTAAAAAAAAAGTATCGGTAACTTGATGGTAATTAACTTGTAGCCAAAATGTCACATTTTTTTCCAGTCGAGTTCCTCACCGAGAAACCTTCATTGACTTTTTTTACTTTATGGAAATAAAACAATGTGTTGCACAGCCTGTTAACTGTGTAGTGTTTGAGTTAGCTTTTTGAGTAACAGTGCAGATTGAATTGTGTTAAAAGCACAAGAGAAATCAAAGACCATGTTGCTCACAGTGCTGCCTGACTTGCTCAGATGAAAGTGGGGTTGCTGAAGCAGGTAGATGATGGTGTGGTTAGCACTAACCGCTGGATGATAAGTAAACTGGACTGGGTTTCACAAGGAGCTCACTAGGGCTGGACGATATAGAAAAAAAGATTATCGATAAAAAAAAATCTGTATCGATTGATATATGTTAAAAAAAAAAAAGCCATTATCAAAATAAAAGTCCATTTAGGTGCAGCCCTGGCCATTTAAATGGGAAGTTCTTTTTTTTTTTTCAACCTGGTTCTATTTTCTAGCATAAAATACATTCATTTCCTCACCCAGACAGTTTTGGTGTATCTTGAATTCCTTCAGGAGACATTTTGATCCACTCAAGATCAGTGTTATGTCCAATATAATGGAAGTGATGGGGCAACCTTGCGCAGTCTCTAAACAAGGCATTATCTGCCACAAACTCCTTCATTTCACCAATGTTTTGTTGCGAAACATTAGTCAGACCCCCTGTGAGCTCGAAGTGGCTTTTTTGTGGTGATTTGTCCTTACATCAGACATACGCTGATCTGGATTGGATCTAAATATCTCCCGAAGAAATTCAAGTTGCACCAAAACTGTCTGGGTGAGTAAATGAATGCATTTCATGCTAGAAAATAGGTCCAGATTGAAAAAGAACGAAGTTCCCTTTTAAGCTTTTGCTGAATGACCTACTCATAATAAAGGTCACACTAACACTGAATTCCAATTCAGCCTTTGCCTGGGTCTGCGTTTGTGATTGGTTTGGCGGAAGGAGTGACTGTAGTATCATGCTACCCGATAGGCTACAGCGGAAAACTGTGTTTCCATATTGAACTTTTATTGACCCTCTTTTTTTTCCATTGAAAAAACCTCGATCGATCGATACATATCAATATTGAATCATCGTCCAGCCCTAGTTCTCACTTTCTTCCTGAGGTGACGCAGCACTCCTTAGTAACTCCGTCTCCCTCCTGAAGGCCTCCATTTTTATGTTCAACAGCTTTTTCAGGTGGCGATCCAGGGCTTGTTATTGGGAAACAAGTGGGGATGATGTTTTCCACACAGAAATTGATGTAATCTGTCAGACTCTCAGTAATGGAATTGACAGGTAGTTTTCCAGTCTGTGGCCTCAAAGCACAAAGTGTCAGTATGATTGAACCATGGTTTGTGCATATTTAATGACTAGTTGTTGCTGTACGAGGGCGCGTAGGTGGAGATGAGTAGAACCAGATTATGATTTGATTTTCTTGATGAAGGCAAGCTGGCAGGTTGTGTTAGTAGCCTAGCAACGACTGAGCTGATGATTTCTCAGACAACATTGGCTTTGATACGAGGTGAGAGATCACCAACAGCATGACATGTTTAGGGGAAGCCTGTTTTTCCACCTGAACCTATTTCTAGCATGAAATACATTCATCTACTCACCCCAGACAGTTTTGGTGCAACTTCAATTCCTTCAGGAAATATTTAGATCCACTCCAGATCAGCGTATGTCCAATAATACGGGGAGTGATGTAAACGCACGCAGCCCTGAGGTCAAGTGCAGATTATCTGCCACTAACCCCTTCATTTTCATTTTGTTTTTGTTACGGTAAACATCAGTCGGACCCCCACCCCTTTTCTGAGCTCGAAGCTGCTTTTTTGTGGTGATTCGTCCTTATTTACAGACATTTACTTGTTATGGTGTCGCATAATAGTGACGTCATCATAGCTGCCGCAGTAAAAATGTCTGTAAATAAGGACGGATCACCACAAAATAGACACTTCGAGCTCACGGTGTGGGGTCCGACTAGTGTTTCGAATGAACAAAACATTGGTGAAATGAAGGAGTTTGTGGCAGATAATGCCTTATCTAGAGGCTGCGCGCGGCTGCCCTATCACTTCTATTACTGTATATTGGACTTACGCTGATCTGGAGTGGATCTCAATATCTCCTGAAGGAATTCAAGTTCCACCAAAACTGTCTGAGTGAGTAAATGAACATATTTCATGCTACAAAATAGGTCCAGATTGAAAAAAAAATTTACTTCCCCTTTAACGCTCCAGTTGGATAATTTGGATCCAAACAGAGCTAATAGCTTGGTGTCCTGGATGCAGATCCTCTCCTCCTGCAACTCCTTTGTGTTTTTTGTATGTCTCCTTTTTCATGTCTGGTCAGTTTGTTCAGTCTTAAAGCAGTTTGGAGACACATGGTGTCTGGGATATGTCCTTGCAGCCATGTCTCAGCATTCTTGGTATTCCTTCTGTGTCGTTAGTGCTTTGAGCTCGTCCATTTTGTTTGCTAGTGACCTGACATTGCCAAGGTGACAGAGGGAAGAAATAACTTGAATTTCCTCTGCTTTTCTCTTTGCTTTGCTCCTTAATCCTTTTTGTTTTGTCTTAACTTATGGGGGATTTGGTTTGTTATTCCCTTTATTTGTTGGGTTTTGGAGAGCTCAGTCAGCTGATCCTGCTGGCATACAGCCCTTCCCATGACATTCATATTCAAATATAGCAGATATAAAAAATGTCCAAAATAGAAGGGAAATCATCACAGCTTCCAAAATAGCCTGAAAAAGACATTTAAAAAAGTGTTTCTTTGGAGAATTGAGCTCAACAAGAAAGATGAACACAGTGTTATCTGAGTAACTTCAGCTTGCTGCAGTGCATTCTCAAACAAGTTCTCTTTGGTTTCACTTTAATCGTAATTGTCCAATATTAACCCTTTAATGTCCTGTCCCATCAAAGTTTTAAGTAGCCATAATAAATATATATTTGTGGAAGTACAGTAAACCTGCCTGAGCCTCTATACCACTTGGATAAGACATGCCAAAGTTTTGTATTTGCGATCTCATTACTCATTCAAATTTGATCATTTAGCTGCTGTTACTGTATTGAATAATGCAAACTGGGACTGTTGCTGCCTTTCCAGCCAATGAGCAGCATCATGATGAGTTTTTCAAAGTGCAGAAATCAATCATGTTTTTCACGATAACTAAAATTTGAAACGGTATTACTAATCCGTTGGGAATTTTATCACGGATAACCATTTTACCGATAATCGTTACATCCCTACTGTTACCTCAACCATTTGTTAAAAAGCATTTATTCCAGCTGGGCTGCATAAAATATAGAATATTTAATTTCAAGGCAATATTACCAAGCAGAACAAACACAGAGCAACAACTGTTTAAACTGTAATAAAAAGTAGTCCCTATATTTGCATATTTAAGGAAGTGAAATAACATTGTTTCATATGCTGCTCTGCATTCATGCTCTATGTTCATCAATCACAACCAAAAGGACTCTTCCTGTCCTGGATGCTCCATAGATGCTAACAGCTATAGCAATAGAGAACACGGAGAGAGTGTTGTGATGGCTGTAGGTAGAAGAGCATATCAAGAGAAGATGACACACTGCAATCCCAGGTACTCTACAAGACATGATGCAACTTTTGCCAACCACCAGGAAAAATACAGTGAATCTCTGCTGCCAGTCTTGGAAAGTCATAGGGCCGGATTTATCAAGATCCAAATTTGCTAGTAGTTATTTGCCCACGCAATCTGGAATTTTACGTGAGGGGCTGAACCAGGGTTTGTGAGTGATTTACCAAGAATGAAGGCGTAAATGACAGCGGGTGCAAACGTGTTGGAAACGCCCCTGTGTAAATGAGGTTTTGTCTGTTTCGAGGTTTGCAGCGTGGCGAAATGCGAGAGACGACAGCGCAAAAGGAAATATGATGCCAGTCGCCAGATGAGGATGGAGATATTAGGAAGATGGAGTAAACTAGAATAATTTAAAATAAATTTGATAAATATAAAAAATAGGGCTGTCCCCGACGTGTCGATGTAATCGATTCAGTAAATACGTTGATTTATATAAACGTACCTTGACGCATCAGAAAAACGGCAACAAAAAGATGTTGAATGCTCTTATTTCGAAGGGAAACCGGAAACAGCGTTGTCACGGTTAGCAGAGCAGCCAGAAACAACAGTAGAGATAGCGATGTGCCTAGAGAGTGAAACTGAGCGCATGCACAATCCAGAATCCAATAGAACAGCATCAACAAGTGCAAGTAACCCACCACATCCATGAGCACTTACTTCAAAGGTGCGGGATTATTTACCAAGGAACCACTTAACATCGCACTCTGCAGCTCTGCAGAATGAAAACAGCAGTTTCACAGCAGCAGCGAACGAGCACTGAAGCATAAACTTCCTGCAGCGCTTTAGCAGCTCCTTAACTAGTTTAATTTTCTTCTAAACACATCGTTCAAACATGAACACGGAAAGTGTGTATGATGGTGTGGTCAGTCACTCACCGGTCACAAACTTCTTATACTTCTCAATCAGATCAGTTTAATAGATCCGGCCCATAGTGTCACTTTTTCTGGGGGGGGCATGTCAGATTTTCCTCCTCACTCAAAAAAGTTGAGTGCAATATAAATACGGCTCTACCCGGAGACCAGATTGACTTAATTTTTGATTGGCTACAAACTTATTTGGCTATAACCTTATCTGGAAAAACTAGGTTAATGGTCGGCTGCTAGGGTTTGTTTGCGAAGAGGCTATCTGTTAGCAACATGGGCACTTCAGAAAGTGGACATACTTTTGTCAGACAAGACAGCATTTAGAAAATAAGTCAACCTACAAGTAATGACAACATTGTGGTCGCCTCTTCGTGTTGCTACAGAAGTTTTTTTTAAATCCATTTGTTTGAAAACCCGGACTTGAATCCACCATTGCTCAGGAATGCAGTCGGATACACTAGCTGGGGGAGGAAGGGAGAGGGAAGGCTGTTCGCTTGATGGTGTGCTATAATTGGAGTATATGAATTGCCTAGAAAGTTGACTTCATAGAATGATAAGCTGCTGTTTGATTTGACCGTTTTTGAACAAAGAAACAGGTGGATTCAGGTGGATGAACAGGGACTTTGAAACTCACTTTGATTTTCACAGAAAAGGGAAATTTTTTGTCATGACACCTTTAAGTTAATCAAAAGCTATAAAGTTCAACAGCTGTCCGTGCCAGGGGTGCTTCCTATGAGAAAATATCAAAGCTGCATCAGATTTTATTTATTGCTCATTATATCATCATCACAACTTCTGGTATGTTTTCCTATTATCTTGCAGGCCTAATAGATTCTCATTATTAATGCACCAACAGAATTTAAAAACAATGCAAAGAAATATTTTTCCATTGTTTTTCTGGTTTTCTCTTTGTGCAAATTTTTTTTTTTTGTTGTAGGTTTTCTTGGTGACTTTCCCCATTGATGGTTAATTCTGTTTCCATTCTGCATCCTACTTAGATC